>WAAF01014705.1:2176-13853 GCA_013400475.1 Tricholaema leucomelas
TATAATATATATATTTTATACTTCGCATAAAATAGTCACTCCATATCAAAATAAAAATACTTCCTTACATTCCCTTATTGCAAACAGAAAGGTCTCAAGAAAGACCACAAATATTTAAAGACATCATTTTGGATGAGGTAGCCTCAATGTCTGTCAGGGGATCGCATTTTGATAGAAGCACTGAGGCACATCGGTGCAGGAAGTGTATCAACAGAATTATCAGCAGACAGATGAGAAACTCATTACAAAGTTTTCTTTCACATTTTACAACAGTTCCATACATCTGAAACATCCGTGCTTAATATCACAATTCATTTTAGATGTAATTCTAACATAGTTAAAAATATTCACAATGCTTTTTCCTGTAATCATTTCACAGTGTTAGCAATCCAGGGAAAAAAAAGCTTCTGGCATTTTGTGTGTTTTGCTGAAGGTTCATTGGCAAAAGCAAAAACATTGTTTGGTGGGCTGTTTTAATTAGTATTTATTGTTGGAATCATAGAATCAGCCAGAGTTGGAAGGGACCACAAGGATCATCTAGTTCCAGTCCCCCTGCCATGGGCAGGGACGCCCTACCCTAGAGCACGCTGGCCACAGCCTCATCCAACCTGGCCTTAAACACCTCCAGGCTTGGGGCCTCAACTACCTCCCTGGGCAACCCATGCCAGGCTCTCACCACTCTCATGTGTTCAAGGAAAGCCTGGCTGAGGCACTTAGTGCCATGGTCTAGTTGACTGGACAGGGCTGGGTGCTAGGTTGGACTGGATGATCTTGGAGGTCTCTTCCAACCTGGCTGATTCTATTCTATTAATGCTGAACGACTTCCTCCTCTTGTGCAGTCTGAACCTACCCACCTCCAGCTTTGCTCCATTCCCCCTAGTCCTATCACTCTCTGATAGCCTAAAAAGTCCCTGCCCAGCTTTTTTGTAGGCCCCCTTCAGATACTGGAAGGCCATTGTTGTAGATTTGTTTCTTTGATTGATTTTTTTTAATGCTGGTGTGGATAAAATGGGAGGAATCTTTTGTTTGTGGGAACACGGGGCTATGCTTGTGCGTGCGTGGAAGAAAGATAGAAGGAATCATAATATCAGCAGACTTTTCCTTCTCAGATTTCCATAGTGACTAACTGCTGGTTGTTTCAACTGATGCAAGAGAACATTGGTCTTCAAAACTTTAATATATCTCACATCGGGGAGGCATTTTACTGTGCATACAGCAGTGCTGATGATTCCTTGAGATACTGTTTTTTTGAGAACATAAAGTTTCAAAGGCACAGAATGCAGGACAAGTATTGGTCTTTTGCCCATATATTAATATTTGATTCTTACCAAAATAAATTCCAGTATACTGGCCATCATGTGAAAGACAGACTGTGACTTCCAAAAGTGTTTTCTTGACCTAAACCCAAAAACTTGAAAACTGTCTTCTTGCTGAATAATAAAACCTGTTGGAATGGGCTGCCCAGGGAGGTGGTGGAGTCGCCAACTCTGAAGGTGTTCAAGAAAAGCCTGGCTGAGGCACTTAATGCCATGGTCTAGTAGATTGGAGAGGGGTGGGTGATAGGTTGGACTGGATGGTCTTGGAGGTCTCTTCCTACTTGGTTGACTCTATGATTTGTGATTTGAATAAAAGGAACAATTATTAAACAAGGAACCTCGTCATTCTTCTGAAAGAAATCTAAGATCTCTTCCTGCTTTAAGTTTACAATTCAGGTTTCACCTGCTGAATGGATCTACTGAGTACAGTCTACTCTACTTACCACGAGTTTAAGTACTGATCTAATGTAGTTTTAAAATAAGAAGGAAGTTAACTTACCCTAAGATTAGACCATATCCACATTGAGTAGTGACTAAATCCTCCAAATAAAATCACTTTGGATCTATGACTGATCAGTTCAAACTAACCAGAGCAAAGAATTTACCCTGAATATATAGAGTGCTTTTCATTTACAATGAAATTCTACAATCATTTGTAATCACAAAATTGCACACAGCTTACTGTACACAGCTATAAATCTCTTAGAATATAAGAATTCACACACCACTTTTGCTTCAGACCAGCTATTTATTGCCTAAAGTACTACTCAGAACAGCTTGGGAAAGCCTGACTCAGCATAGGTCTGGCAATTTTAATGAGATCAGATTTTATTTCTATTTGCAATGATTGCCATATAAAGGGATCATGAGCAAGAAAGAATGGTTTAAGGCTGTTAGGCAAAAAAGCAAACTGCTATACACATGTAAGAGGTAAAATCTGTCTTTGAACACACACTTTTAACATCATTACTCCAAACAATAGAGTATTTATGTGTTTGGACAATGCAACAGGACTAACTGTCATAGAAAAAAGTTAAAGTAGTGCACATCTGGATCCAAGTAAGGTGCTTGACTCTGTCCCACATGACATCCTGCTCACCAAATTGGAAAAAACATGGACTTGATGGGTGGACTACTTGCTGGATAAGGAATTGGCAGAGTTGTGATCGATGGTACTATGTCCACCTGGAGACCAGTGACAAATTGTGTCCCTCAGGGCTGAGTGCTGGCACCAGTGCTGTTTAACATCTTTGTCAGCAACATGGACAAAGGAATCAAGTGCACCCTCAGCAAGTTTGCAGATGACACCAAGCTGTGTGGCACAGTCAACTTGCTAGAGGGCAGGGATGCCATTCAGATGGACTCAGACAGGCTGGAGAGCTGGGCCCAGGCAACCTCATGAAATTCAACGAGACCAAGTGTAATGTCCTGTGCCTGGGTCTCCACAATCCCAAGAACAAGTACAGGCTGGCTGGTGAGTGGCTGGAGAGCAGTCCTGAGGAAGAAGACCTGGGGGTCTTGGTTGATAAAATGCTCAACATGAGCCAGAAGTGTGCACATGCAGCCCAGACAGCAACTATGTCCTGAGCTGCATCAAGAGCAGTGTGGCCAGCAGGGTGAGGGAGGTGATTCTCCCCCTTTGCTCTGCTCTCCTCAGACCCCACCTGGAGTACTGTGTGCAGTTCTGGAGCCCCCAACACAAGAATGTCAAACTGTTGGAGCAAGTCCAGAGGAGGGCCACAAAGATGAAGAGAGAACTGGAACATCTCTCCTATGAGACAAGCTGTGAGTTGAGGCTCTTCAAAGCTCCTGCTGACAGGATGAAGAGTAATGGATTTAAAGTGGAAGAGGGGAGATTTAAACTAGATGTTAGGAAGAAATTCTTTACAGTGAGGGTGGTGAAACACTGGAATGGGTTGTCTAGGGAGGTTGTGGATGCTCCCTCCCTGGAGGTGCTCAAGACTAGGCTGGATGAGACTTTGAGTGACCTGTTCTAGTGGGAGATATCCCTGCCTATGGTGGGGGGTTGAAATTAGATGATATTTGAGGTCCCTTCCAACCTAAACCATTCATGATTCTATGACATATGTTATCATTTCATTCAGCCGTATACAGAAGAAAAACACTTTCTTCATTATAACTTATGAGATAGCATGATCTCTAATTAATAGCAGTTTATAAAGGAACTAAAATGATAACTGAAAAACAGACTATTTCTGACTTAGTGACACTTCAAAGTTTGTAGGGATGATACAATAAGAAACAGTTTGTAACATGTACACAATTTGTATTGCAGATGGAAAGCTCTGTAACTGTCAAACTGTCACAGAGAGATGTGATATGCAGTAAAGACTTTATATTCTATTAATAGTAGAAGATATCTGGAAAAGCACAGTGATAACATTTTCTAATAATGATTAGAAATGTAGTAATTCTTTTTCCAAGTGTACTGAACTTTTCCTGTTAGTTTGATACTTTTTCCTACATAAGCTGTTGTATTAGATAAAAAAATAAGGGTGTAAGTTTACACACATAGCTTTTGTTTGTTAATGTAAACTTTGTTATCTGCATTTATGCACAATGGGGTCATGCAAAACCTGGCGTAGGTTTTGTTTGTAGATTGTACAAACAAAAATGTGAGTGTAAAATTTTCAGCCTTATTTTTTCCCCCCTCCAAATTATCATCCATATTTGATATCAATATATACCTTCCCTCAGGCATTGGGCTAAATTTGGTTCTCTCTGGAAGACATCAACAGATGAGTGAAAGTGGTAGAAACACTGTGTAATAATGACAAATGACCAAAGCTATTGAAACACTTAATTAGAAGAGAGAGAATAGGAGGGTCAGGGGGACCTCATTGCTGTCTCCAACTACCTGAAGGGAGGTTGTAGCCAGGTGGGGGTTGGTCTCTTCTGCCAGGCAACCAGCAACAGAACAAGGGGACACAGCCTCAAGTTGTGCTGGGAGAGGTCTAGGCTGGATGTTAGGAGGAAGTTCTTGCCAGAGAGAGTGATTGGCATTGGGATGGGCTGCCCAGGGAGGTGCTGTCCCTGGAGGTGTTCAAGAAAAGCCTGGATGAGGCATTTAGTGCCATGGTCTAGATAACTGGCTAGGGCTGGGTGCTAGGTTGGACTGGATGATCTTAGAGGTCTCTTCCAATCTGGCTGATTCTATGATTCTATGACTCTTCTAGAGAATAAATGATCTTTAATTAAGACCTCTCAGAGCATTGCTTTGCTGTAGATCATATATTGTGTCTTCAATGCAGGCAACCACTGAATTATTTCTGGCATTTGGTATTACAAAGTCTTAGTAGAATGCCATTAAAATAATAATAATAAAAAGGGAGGGGAAAAGTGCTGTTCATAAAGGACAGGTCTGTCCCTCATCTAATGAAAAGCTCAACAAAAGTTAACATTTCTTTTTCATGATGATATAGCTCTGCATTTTCAAATTTTGGCCAGAAGCAGTAGTTGAAGAATTTGAATACAACTAAGAATATTTATATTCCCTCTACACGATGTCTAGCACATTATTTTTGAAGAATCTGAAAACATGAAGACAATAGGATGAATATTTATCTCTACTTCACTAAAAAAGTGTTAGTCCTAATGACATTATTATATGGCTGTTATATTTTGAGGGGAGGTGGTTTTGTTTGTCATTCTCAATTTTACATAGCTGCATTGGATAAGAATCCATCAGAATCTGAAGTCCATTGTTCAAGGAAATTTTGTTTGCCATGCATGACCTTTGTGTCAGTTGCTTTTGTGCCATGCGATATGCTAAATAACAAAAGCCCAAATTAGGTTTCCCATACCTAGAATACAAATCCAATAAAATCATAGAATTGTAGTATCAACCAGGTTGGAAGAGACCTCCAAGATCATCCAGGCCAACCTAGCACCCAGCCCTAGCCAGTCAACCAGACCATGGCACTAAGTGCCCCAGCGAGGCTTTGCTTGAACACCTCCAGCCACGGCGACTCCACCACCTCCCTGGGCAGCCCATTCCAATGCCAATCACTCTCTCTGCCAACAACTTCCTCCTAACATCCAGCCTAGACCTCCCTCAGCACAACTTGAGACTGTGTCCCCTTGTTCTGTTGCTGGTTGCCTGGCAGAAGAGACCAACCCCCACCTGGCTACAGCCTCCCTTCAGGTAGTTGTAGACAGCAATGAGGTCAGCCCTGAGCCCCCTCTTCTCCAGGCTAAACAACCCCAGCTCCCTCAGCCTCTCTTCATAGGACTTTTGTTCCAGGCCTCTCACCAGCTTTATCGCCCTTCAACTCTGAAGTATTTTTCATTACTCTGAAGTGCTTCACCTCATGAAGTAGACTAAGGCACTCTGGACTCATCCTTTCCCCACAGTTTCACTTAGTCTGATTTAAATCAGGAGCAGCTGCCAGACTGTCAGCAGAGTTCACCAGTACAAGACATGGAGAAGTCAAGGCCACAATTCACAGGAAATCATTATACAGATCATATGTAGATTATACAACCTAGACATTACAGTTATCAAGGCTTTTTTTTAGCATTAAAACTTCAGTCCAATCTTTTTTAACAATCCTGTAAAAAAACAGAGTGTGGAAATCAAGGAATATGTTTTCAGTAGATGCATATACAGAGAAACTAAAGCATACTCCCAGCTAACCATACCTACGTTATGATTTAAGCAAACAAAGCCCCCTGCAGTGCAGGGAGTTACATGTATGTGGCTAAGGACTAACAATTGTTCTAACAATATTCAATATTACTCCTACCTCAACTTTCCTCTTTGTCATCATTGTTCCCTGCTGCATCCTTGAAAATCAGAGGCCACTGTGTCTAAACTTAATAATCATCATTTATAAGTGTATGGAGGGTATTTCTAATGCTACTTCTGCAGACACAGGCATACAATTAGAAATGCATTTCCTTCCAAACTGTATCAATTTCACAGTATCACAGTATCACCAAGGCTGGAAGAGACCTCATCCAAGCCGTTACCACAGAGCTCAAGGCTAGACCATGGCACCAAGTGCCACGTCCAACCCTGCCTTGAACAGCTCCAGGGACGGCGACTCCACCACCTCCCTGGGCAGCCCATTCCAGTAGCCAATGACTCTCTCAGTGAAGAACTTTCTCCTCACCTCAAGCCTAAATTTCCTCTTTTTTTTTTTCCAGCCATTCCACTATGTTTTCAGCTTGTCTGCTTGTCATGTCTTACCCACAGTGTTCTTTTAAGCATGTTGATATGGGGATAGGAAGAAATAGGGGGTGACCAAAGGTATATCTATACTAGAAACAAAGAAACAGAATAGGTAATCATAGAGAAGTAGAAGTAGATGACTAACAAGGGGAAAAGATGGTCTTAATCATTAACAAAGGATGTATTCTCAAGTAGCAATGTGAAAACATTCCAAGGCCAAAGCAAGGCAAAAAACCAAATACTTCACAATGTTATCTGGGATGGAGGAGAAGGACTGAGCAGCACTCGCCATAATCCTGTCAGCCAGTACCCATGAGGAGGATAAGCAGAAGACCATCAAGGGGATAGGCTGGCAAGGGTACTACAAACCTGCATGGTCATAACGTTCCATCCAGGGGTGAAAAGTACATTGTGATGAAGACTCACAGCCTTCCTCCAATCGACCACTGCCCACATTTGAAGGACCCTTGCCCACAATTTCAGAAGGGAACTACGCAAGCGCAGAGGACTGATAATTAACACAGGAAGCAGGAGCAGGCGGGTTTTGGTGATAAGCATGTAAAGGCGTTTCATGAATAGGCATGGATTCAGTGTATCAATGTGGGGTGCTTGCTCCTTTGGGGCATGCACGATTTTGGAGGAGATATCCCCCGTGCATCTTGTGCAATAAACATACCTGCTTTATAACTTTCCAGTTACACAGCCTTTGCCTCTATACGTCAATGTGAGGCCTATTGCCTCACGTCAATGTGACATCTTATTCGGTGCTCTCATGCCTAGTCTTGGATAATATTTAACTAACGGGCAAAAGAGAGGGCAACGAAAAGCAGAACTCTCACGATCCAATGCATGCCATTATGAAAACTACTTGACTAGCAGACTAGCAGAGGGAGGAGGACAGATAGCAGAGGAAGACAGGAGGAAATGCCATCTCGGGCTTCTGAAACCTTGAAACAAAAGGACACCCTGCTGCTGGCTTTAATAGTTCATAACAACAGCTGTCTTCCCCTGGTGAGTGTTTCCTGCAACGCAGCATTTCCTCATATGACATTCTTGAGTTCCATTTACCTCTGGTATTGCTTCATGTCTCGTGGCACCACAGGAGTTATCATGCTGTAAAAAACTCTTCCCTTGTCAAGTGCCTAAGCACCACAGGAATAGCACATCTCTGTCAGGATGAAGACAGTCTTCATTACATATTCCAGCTTTTGTTTTTGCTTTTCCCTTCCAGAAGACCAGTACCAGTAACAGTGAAAAGTATCTGATATCATTTAATAAACTAACATCGTAACAGAATCCAGTTCAATTGTCACAGACACTGCAGTGGCACTTTCCTGCATAACATAGGTCAAATGTGCCTTAAAAGTAAATGAGACCTTTTCATACATATAAAAGCATACATAGATATCCTGTCCACCTATGATGCTGTAGAAACAAAAAGTATACATATATATGTGTTTACTGTTATAAAGTTATGTATGTGTGATGTTCTCTAATGTTTGTAATTCTTCATGCTTAATACCACAAATGCAAATATTTTCAATATAAAAACACTCTTTGGATTATTTTGTTATGCATCTCATTGCATTTCTGAGGCAGTAAATGCTATCTGATATTTCCTTTCTTAACTGGTCACTGATGTTAGTGTACAAAATGTCAGATAAAAATACATGAAAAAAAAACTAATGAGGTCAAAAGTTCCAGGGAACACCCTTTTTTTTTTGTTTCAAATTGACCAAACTATCAAAATCGAAGGCAAATGCTTAGACAAATGAATAATTATACTCCAATAAGTAGCTCCTGATGATATTATTAAAATTTTGAATGTAAGATTACTCATTTGGTTCAGAGCACACAAATCTAAGTATCAGAAACATATGAAGTATTAAAAGTACTGATTCTGACACAGAACTGCACTTTAAGCACACAATTCAAGAAGAACACATTAAAAATATGCTGTGAAATAACATTATTTGATGTAACTTTTGTTTTCTTTTTAGTATGGCTTTTTAAAGATCTATTAAATCTTAAATGAGTATTCATTAATTACATTGCTTTCAAATCTAATAGGAAACATTAGTAAAAACCCATTGCTACAGTTTGGAGCTATGAGATGATTACCTATAACCATATAGAATCATAGAATCATAGAATCAACCTGCTTGGAAGAGGCCTCCAAGATCATCCAGTCCAAGCTATCACCCAGCCCTAGCCAGTCATCCAGACCGTGGCACTAAGTGCCCCATCCAGGCTTTTCTTGAACACCTGTTCTTTGAACACAAAATATGTATTTTATACTCTTAATTATCATTAATTAAAGGATAGAAGAGAATAGAATCAACCTGCTTGGAAGAGACCTCCAAGATCATCCAGTTCAAGCTATCACCCAGCCCTAGTCAGTCATCTAGACCATGGCACTAAGTGCCTCATCCAGTCTTTTCTTGAACACCTGTTCTTTGAACACCAAATATGTATTTTATACTCTTAATTATCATTAATTAAAGGATAGAAGAGAATAGAATCAACCTGCTTGGAAGAGACCTCCAAGATCATCCAGTCCAAGCTATCACCCAGCCCTAGCCAGTCATCCAGACCGTGGCACTAAGTGCCCCATCCAGGCTTTTCTTGAACACCTGTTCTTTGAACACAAAATATGTGTTTTATACTCTTAATTATCATTAATTAAAGGATAGAAGAGAATAGAATAGAATAGAATAGAATCAACCAGGTTGGAAGAGATCTCCAAGATCATCCAGTCCAACCTAGCACCCAGCCCTAGCCAGGATAAAGTGATACATCCTGTAAGGTAGCTGAATGCACCTGTTTCTAGCAGTTCAGATAAACTATTTGTTTAGTGACAGATTTCATTGAGGGATGTTTTGTGCAATATTGGTAAAACACATCCAAATACTGAGCAATATTCACAGGCTCGCAGGATGTTAGGGGTTGGAAGGGACCCAAGATGATTGAGTCCAAGCCCCCTGCCAGAGCAGGACAATACTATCTAACGCAGATCACAGAGGAACACATTCAGACAGGCCTCAAAAGTCTCCATAGAAGGAGACTCCACAACCTCTCTGGGAAGCCTATTCCAGTGCTCTGTGATCCTCACAGTAAAGAAGTTCCCCCTTGTGTTGAGGCGGAACCTCTTGTGCTGCCACTTACACCCATTGCTCCTTGTCTTATCCCAGGGAGCAAGTGAGAAGAGCATTCATTTTTGACAAAGGCTTCAGATTAATATAAAACTAGCTAACTTGAAAGCTTGAGTTGATTTTACTTTAGGCAAAGTCATGTTTTGTTTGTCAGGAAGATTTTTTATTTAAGAAATTCTGAAATATATATGAAAAAGAGCATTTTCTCCGGAAGAAGGTGCAAGTTTTGGTTTTGGTTGTTTGGGCTTTTTTGGGGGGTTGTTTGGGGAGGTTTGTTTGCTTTTTTAACATTGAGCATGTCCAAAAAATAATTTAAAAGTGCTATTCTCACCTCACTGTCTCACAGAATGTTTGTGTTTTGTTAGATATGCCAATAAAAAAACATTTAATGGAAAATAATGACTTTTTTTTTTTTTTAAGTATTGTAGTACCCAGTAAAGTCTGATAAAATATTTATTAGTGAAGAATTACAATACAAAATATTTAAATATTGGATCCTGCAATGCTTTGCTGAACGAGATGAAAATTAGCAAAGACTTCAGAATCTGACAACAGCTAAGTTATTTCTAGTACAAGACAGATACATGTTCTTAGCATTGCATTAGTCACTCAGGCCCAGATCCTTAAAGGCATAAGACTTATTTTTGAGTAACTGTCATTTAGCCCTTTATTTATTATATAATTGTATATGAATTAAGTAATTTGAAGTTTAAAGACGAGATTGAAAACTTCTTTGCTAAGCAACAGTGTAATGATTTCTTTGGATGTTTTGCCTAATTAAGGTCTCTAAAAACATGCTTAAGGAAAGATCTAATGGGAAACCTATTAAGTGACCATGAGATCACACACTAATCCTATCCTAAGGACAAAATCTAATCCTATTTTTGACTGAAGTTCTAAATTCCTCTTGGCCTGTCATCAGCAGATACATAGGTACTTCTTTCTTGCTTTTTTGTGTATGTGTAAAAGTGCAATTTTAGCATTTTTATATATATATATAAATATAAACTATAAAATATGACATGGTTAAAAGTATTAAAAATATACTACTTTTATTGAAAATACATGAAAGAAAGTGAAGAGCTGACAGTGGCTGTTTTCCATACCTGTCTGTAGCTTTTTAGGATAGTTAGGACAAAGCATTTTTACTTATGTAGAATATTTATTAGGAAAGAGGTGAGTTTACTACCCAAAAATGTAGATAAAAAAACATTGCATTTGTTCATCCAGAATTAATTAACCAATTTGCATATTTCCAGGTTCTTACTGTTGAAAAAGACTGTAAAGTACTGCATTTCTAGTTGGAGGATACATTTAGAATAGAATAGAATCAACCAGGTTGGAGGAGACCTTCAAGATCAGCCAGTCCAACCTAGCACCCAGCCCTATCCAGTCAACCAGACCATGGCACTAAGTGCCTCATCCAGGCTTTCTTTCTTTAGATCTGCTAATGGCTGAAGCCCTAACAGAACACCTTCCTTTAACACACTGGAAAATACTTGATAGCCACACCTATGTAACAGGTTCAGACAATATGTCTATTCTGTGAAAAATCTCTTTTATGAACTACCTTCTTAACCTTCTGTTCTGGGATAGGCAAGGGAATTAAAATTATTTGTAAATATATACATATTTGTAATATATATGTATTTACATATATACATATATTTACATACACATATATATGTGTGTGTGTGTAAATATATATATCCAGGTACAACATGAGAAAGTGAAAGATCTTTACAGAGTGAGATTCCATTCAGTTTTCATTTTTTCTAGTATTTCCATTAATTGAAGAGAGCATTTTCATCTTGGACATGTCAAAAGTGCAAAGATGTATTTTCTGTGACTTTGACAGAGGATATAGAATAGAATAGAATGGGATAGGATAGGATAGGATAGGATAGGATAAGATAGAATAGAATAGAATAGAACAGAACAGAACAGAATAGAATAGAATAGAATAGAATAGAATAGAATAGAATAGAATAGAATAGAATAGAATAGAATAGAAT
>WAAF01014705.1:14266-48480 GCA_013400475.1 Tricholaema leucomelas
GACCGTGTAAATAGTCCCTCCCCAGCTTTCCTGTAGGCTCCCTTCAAATACTGGAAGGCCACTATAAGGTCTCCTCGAAGCCTTCTCCTCTCCAGGCTGAAGAGCCCCAACTCTCTCAGCCTGTCCTCATAGCAGAGGTGCTCCAGCCCTCTGATCATCTTCGTGGCTCTCCTTTGGACCCGCTCCAGCATGCTTAATTATCTAAATTTGCAACCACAAACTTCTTTTTGAGCATGTAACATGTACAAACCATCTGATCCAAAGATTTCAGCTGTACATGTTCTACTAGGTAAGCTCTTACAATGCTTAGTTACTCTAGGAGATGTTTACTTTTTCAGTCCCATCTTAAAGCATCTAACAAGATTAAAAGGAAACAGTGTAACAGCTAACAAAGTTTTTACGGTGTCTTGAAATTTTCCCCCTTCAATTTGTTAGGTTAAATAATTTAATCATTTCCTCATTCATCCTTATGAATGGCTGAGAAAAAAAAAAGATGAGTGAAAAACAACCCAGGCCATTTCAACGCACTACAAATACTTGCATTAATTCCCACATTTGGGGGTTTTCTTTGTGCATCAATGCATGTCACAGTGTTTTTAGAGCTGACACATTTTACATGAAAGGCTCTATCATAAAAATAAATGAAAATATCCCAAATACATGGTATAAGGCTTGCTTTAAGAGGGCATTTTGGGTATACAAACATCAAATCCTACCCTTGACATACCAGTTTAATAAGCAAAATGAAAGGATGTGGAAAGATATGCCAAATACTTATTGCTTTCCTCAGGTAACAATTAAAAGAGCATCAGGGGAAAAAAAGGGTACAATAAATATAGACAATTACTTGCATTTCCACATTTTATCTTTCCAAAACTAGTTTTATGTTATAGCCCCCCCAAAAAAATGCAAATGAGTGCCAAAAGATAAGTATACATCACATATAATGACACAATGGAAGTGGTATCAGTCATTAGAAGTACTGGAAGTAAAATTCAGTTGTCCTGAGTAAAAAAAAAAAACAAAACAACAAACCATAAAACCCCAAAACCCCCAAAAAATCAAACAAAAAACCCCACCAAAAATTGTCCTGATTAAAAAACAAACAAACAAACAAAGCACACACACAAAAAACAAACAAACAAACAAAACAACCACAAAAATATGTCTGGATGCAGCCTCAAACAGAAATCCCACCCAAAATCCTGGCTACTAAGACTAATATTTGGATCATGTATCCCTTTCAATGTATAATTTCAAGAGTTGCAATTTGTGTATGACAATATTCCCTTCCTGCCTTAAAACACTGGGGAGTACTGCCGTGTAAATTGAACAGCTACACATTTCAGTGGCAGAAGTGATGTTTGAATGCAGCTTTTATTAGCTTCTTTAAGTGTCCAGTGCTGTTCCCATTGGCAGTGCTCCCATTGACTTCAATCAGGGCAGGAACAGACCCTAATTTTGTAAGGCACTTTAGGATCCTTTGGGAAGAACGGTGTTAGAAGAATACAAGCTATAATTATCAATTAGTTGTCAACAAAGTACCCTCACAAACATCTCCCATGGTCACAGAACATCGTATCTTAATTTCAAGTTTCAGTTTGCTGTAGCAATTTTAATGCTGCTGCTGAATGATTAGTTTTTAATGCTGCTGCTGAATGATTATTTGTCCAGGCACTGAGACACTTTGTGATACAGTAACTTCCAACTTTGACATGCAGAATTTTGATTCCTGTCCAACGGGATGGGGGGGTGTGGGAACAGACATGACATTAACCAGACAAAAAGATTTTCCTGGGACTACATAAAATAAGACAGACCTCTCTTCTGACTCTGCTGCCCTGACTATATCTAAAAACTCTTTAGAATCATAGAATCAACCCGGTTGGAAGAGACCTCCAAGATCATCCAGGCCAACCTAGCACCCAGCCCTATCCAGTCAACCAGACCATAGCACTAAGTGCCTCATCCAGGCTTTGCTTGAACACCTCCAGGGACGGTGACTCCACCACCTCCCTGGGCAGCCCATTCCAGTGCCAATCTCTCTCTCTGCCAACAACTTCCTCCTAACATCCAGCCTATACTTCCCCCGGCACAACTTGAGACTGTGTCCCCTTGTTCTGTTGCTGGTTGCCTGGCAGAAGAGACCAACCCCCACCTGGCTACAGCCTCCCTTCAGGTAGTTGTAGGCAGCAATGAGATCACCTCTGAGCCTCCTCTTCTCCAGGCTAAACAACCCCAGCTCCCTCAGCCTCTCCTCATAGAGTTTGTGTTCCAGGCCCCTCACCAGCTTTGTCGCCCTTCTCTGGACATGTTCCAGCACCTCAACATTTCTCCTGAATTGAGGAGCCCAGAACTGGACACAGTAGTCAAGGTAAAGAATTGTTACCTTTACAGGTAAGAACCTCTTGTCAATGGTTAAACGGTTGTAGCTATCTAAAAAAGATGCTTACAAGTTCCAGATTCTCTAATATTCTGAGTACTGACAATGTTGTGTATGTTTTTTTTTACTTTTGCATCTCTACACGGGACAATGAAAATGATTTTCACTTCTGGTAACAATAAGCCTTGCTTCCAGAGTCTCTGTGCTAAAAATAACTTCTTCCTTCTCAGTATTAGGAAATAGTTTTGACAGCATTTAAGACATTGAAAATGCATAAATAATAGAAATAGACCATACTTCCCAAACATGGAATCACTAAAGGGATTCACTAATTGCAACACAGCAGTCATTTAGCTAATGGGGAGGTGCAAGGCCTCTTAACCATTTTTCACTCCTAAAAATCCAATGAGACACAAAAATAAATATGAGATGACTTTTCAGAGTTCAATGACAACAATAACTGCAACAACAATTCTTACTGAAGAATTTGTGCCATTTTCTGCCATTAGGCTTAAACATTACTAGGAGCAATGTTTTTTTCAAGTCAGTAACATTCAATTAAGAACAAAACACAGGAAAAAAAAGGGCAAGAATTTTAGATATAGAACAAGTATTAGATTTCAAGGGCTTCAGGCCTTTCTGAGCATATTAAAATGCTCTCAGATATAGACACCAAATCACTTATTGTCTCCATGAGCAAACCCAGAAATTTTCATTTTTGGAGGAAGAAAAGACTTTGGCAATAGCAATAACTAATCTGTTCTTCTATGTTCAGAAGCTCTTTCACCAAAAAACTGAACTAAACCTGAACTCAGACTAAAGACTAACTTAAGCTTCTATGCACCAGCAACATATTTGAATTCCTTTTCTCCAAGAATAGTAGTGTGTTACACAAAGAATTACGACTGACCCTGATGAGACTACTCACATCAATCAAATTATTTGCACGTTGAAGTAGTCAGTGAAAAAAAACAATCTACCTTTGAACCTTTGTCTTCACTGCTGGGTTAAATTATCTTTCCATTAAAGTTGTGAAGTAACATCGAGCTTTAATGATTAAATGAACATTTGTGAGGCCTTACATCAACACTCAGAGCAGAAGACAAAGGTCAGTGAATATAAGACAAACATAAGAGAAAAAATTGTTTAACTACACAATGGTAGACTGAAATTAGAATAGAATAGAATAGAATAGAATAGAATAGAATAGAATAGAATAGAATAGAACAGAACAGAATAGAATCAACCAGGTTGGAAGAGACCTCCAAGATCAGCCAGGCTCAACCTATCACCCAGCCCTATCCAGTCAACTAGACCATGGCACTAAGTGCCTCAGCCAGGCTTTGCTTGAACACCTCCAGGGACAGTGACTCCACCACCTCCCTGGGCAGCCCATTCCAATGGTATTGATGAGGCCAACACTGGGCATTTCTTTATATTTTACCAGAGATGATTCAAATAGTAAAGCCAGGCAAAGTGAATACCTGGAGTACTGTGTGCAGTTCTGGAGGCCCCAACACGAGAAGGACATGGAACTGCTGGAGCGGGTCCAGAGGAGAGCCACGAAGATGCTCAGAGGGCTGCAGCAGCTCTGCTATGAGGACAGGCTGAGAGAGTTGGGGCTCTGCAGCCTGGAGAAGAGAAGGCTTCCAGGAGACCTTAGAGTGGCTTTGCAGTATCTGAAGGGAGCCTACAGGAAGGCTGGGGAGGGACTATTGACAAGGTCTGGTAATGCCAGGACGAGGGGGAATGGGTTTAAACTGGCAGAGGGGAGATTTAGACTGGATGTTAGGAGGAAGTTCTTTACAGTGAGGGTGGTGAGACACTGGCACAGGTTGCCCAGGGAGGTTGTGGATGCTTCCTCCCTGGAGGTGTTTAAGGCCAGGCTGGATGAGGCCTTGAGCAACCTGCTCTAGTGGGAGGTGTCCCTGCCTATGGCAGGGGGTTGGAGCTGGATGATCCTTGAGGTCCCTTCCAACCTAAACCATTCTGTGATTCGTTCTATGATTCTATATTCATATTTATAATATAAATCTGACTGATCTGGACAACTGTTCCTAAGGTAACTCTTGTAGAGACGAATTGATGAGAGGATGCTATTTTCGCCATTATTAACCTTGTGATCCTGAACAAAGCTAACAAAAAGTTCTTAGTAATCCAAGAATTCTTTAAAAAGATTTAATTACAGATACCATCCAGTATAGAAAATATACTGAAAATTGTAGAACACATTCATTGTATAAAATTACATATGGATGAAAACTTATTAACCATTACAAATACATTCAATGACAGTTCTAAAAACTGGTAATTTTAGAATCATTATTGGACCTACTTTTCATATATATGGAAACCTTTTTTTTTTCTCAAAAGAATAACCACCTCTTACTCATTAGGAAAAAAAAATTCCTAAGGAAGAGTTGATTAACTCTTAATTTGATAAGAGTTGATAAACTCTTAATAACTCTTAAAACACATAAATTAACACAGTTTGCATTAGAAAACTTCTTACATTTGAAACTTATTAAGTATTATATTGCACAATAAACCTAATGTGTTACACTGTTCAACATGATATGGTACATTGCTACTACCTGCCATGCCAAAAAGGTAAAAATAAAACATTTCAGACCTGATCACAAATTGCTGCTAAGGACCTCATTTGACCTCTCAAACTTCTCTGCTGAAAAGCTTCATTCTATAAGTGTGGCCTACTTACAAGACAGTTCTTCTCTTCTGAGAAAAGGTGCATTTAACCCCCCCCCACCTACAACAGAAATAAATAAAATCTTCAGTTTGCACAGTCTGATACTCCAGACTTACACAGGTATGTTTATGCACGTATGTGTTCATGTTACAGACTTACACCAATGATGCCATAGACAGCAAATAACAACAAAAGACCCTACAACAACCCAAACCAACCCAGACATGAAAAAAACCAACCCAAGCAAAGAAAATCAAAACATCAAAAAAAAAACCCCACTGTACCTGAAGTATAATTTCCATTGACATTGGTGAGAATATTGCTTAAGGTCTAACCCCCTTCTATAAGAGCCCCAATAAACAAATGTATGTCTCTTCACTGCCTCACACCGGATGAATGGGAAAGGAGACAGATGTAGACCATGTGATTATGCTTAGGAAATCAACAGCTATCTAAAAGAGTTAAAGTATTTTTCTGTAACAGAAAAAGTACACACTTAACAGCTTAGATCCCTCTGCAGACAATGGTGCCCTGTACTTAAAAAGCAGGCTTTGAAACAAAGGGAAGCAGTTTGTGTCAGTAATGAGTATAGAATCATAGAATCAATCAGGTTGGAAAAGACTTCCAAGATCATCCAGTCCAACCTAGCACCCAGCCCTCTCCAATCAACTAGACCACGGCACTAAGTGCCTCATCAAATCTTTTCTTCAACACCTCCAGGGATGGCAACTCCACCACCTCCCTGGGCAGCCCATTCCAATGGCAAATCACTTCCTCTGGCAAGAACTTCCTCCTAACATCCAGCCTACACCTCCTCTGACACAACTTGAGACTGTGTCCCCTTGTTCTGTTGCTGGTTCCCTGGGAGAAGAGACCAACCCCCACCTGGCTACAGTCTCCCTTCAGAGTAGGAAATTTGGTTCAGTTCTATTCTATTCTATTCTATTCTGTTCTGTTCAGCTCAGAGGAGAAACGTGTTTACAGGAAGGGTGACAGAGCCCTGAACAGGCTGCCCAGAGAGGCTATGGAGTCTCCTTCTCTGGAGACCTTCCAAACCTGCCTGGATGCATTCCTATGTGGAATAACCTAGAGGATCCTGCCTTGGCAGGGGGGTTGGACTCTTTGATCTCTGGAGGTCCCTTCCAACCTCTAAGGTTCTGTTATTCTGTGAAAAGCAAAGAATAAGACTAGAAAAAATAAAAAAAAAATAGAAAATATATAACTGTTGTGTCAGTTTTAAAGAATCAGAATGTTTTTAAACAGTAGCCTTATAAAATTTTGAACCTCTCAATACTGAGTATTTTTAAATTACTCCCACAACTATTACTGATTACATTTCATACTATTTTTGTGTGGAAATAAACTAAAAATATCCACTCTTAAAAGACTATGCATAATTTCACCTCTAAAGAAAGAATACTGTGTCCAGTTCTGGGCTCCTCAATTCGAGAGATGCTGAGGTGCTGGAAGGTGTCCAGAGAAGGGCAACAAGGCTGGCGAAGGGCCTGGAACACAAACCCTATGAGGAGAGGCTGAGGGAGCTGGGGTTGTTTAGCCTGGAGAAGAGGAGGCTCAGGGCAGACCTCATTGCTGTCTACAACTACCTGAAGGGAGGTTGCAGCCAGGTGGGGGTTGGTCTCTTCTCCCAGACCACCAGCAACAGAACAAGGAGACACAGTCTCAAGTTGTGCCAAGGGAAGTATAGACTGGATGTTAGGAGGAAGTTCTTGCCAGAGAGAGTGATTTGCCTTTGGAATGGGCTGCCCAGGGAGGTGGTGGAGTCACAGTAGTTACGATAGGCTTTGGAGCCTATAGTACATTGTAAACCCTATCCTGGAGGTGTTCAGGAGAAGACTGGATGAGGCACTTAGTGCCATGGTCTGGTTGATTGGAAAGGGCTGGGTGTTAGGCTGGACTGGATGATGTTGGAGGTCTCTTCCAACCTGACTGATTCTATGAGCAGGCGTTTTTCATGCCATGGTAAGCAAATGAAGAGCCTCTAACAGGAAAAGACAAAAAAATTAAGACAAACTGTACAGACATTCCACACTTTCAAAAATAAAATCAATGGAAGAATTTTCATTCACTTCAGAAACATCAAATATACTGATTAGCCAGTTCTCTCTTTGAAGTACTTTTCATCATCACTAAAGGAAGATATTTATACTTGAGAACAAATGATTCAGCAGAATATTCATTCTTTGGAAGCATACGGTACAAGTTCTTTGATCTTAATGTTGGCATTTCTTATAAGTCTGAAAGAAAAAAAATGTACAGAATTTTCAAGTTAATGTGAAACACACTGTAACCAGTTGTGAGAGTCTTAATCCTCTCTTCTTCATCAACAAAGATAAAGATTGCATCATTTAATAAATAGTTTTGTGGTGATCTACGGTCTCGCTTGCAGCTTATCACAACACAGAAATCTATAAGAACAGATCTTGCTCTTCTGAACAGAGATATTGTTGATCTCTGTTCTCTGGACCCTGACACCTATACAGTTGGGATTGCTCTGAACTATCATAGAAAAGTTTACTGAATGTGCAGTAGTGGATGTAACTACACATAAATACTCACATAAACACATCATTGTAGGACTTATAAATAGTTCTATGAAGGTCTTAAAAAATACTTATGTGAAAGCTACTTAAAATTGGATGACTAATAGATTTTATGTAAATGCAATTATATTCAACTTAATAGTCAACCTCGAGTTGCATTTAAAGTGCTTAATTCTGTATCTTTTAAAATACAATTTACAATTATATAACTGTATCATAGCTGAAGAATATCAACACTGTGAAAAATCTTGCACTAATTTTAGCAGAGAACAACTGCTAGTGGAACCAGCAGCTTTATTATAGTTGTGACTAAAGAACTGAATAGTTCTCCTAAATCCAGCATTTAGAAAGAGAACAAATCTTTTGTCATGTAATAATTACTGCATAATTTAATACATTCATTAATTTATTCTTTTAAAGTACTGAGAGCTTTGAAGAACTGGTTTGGTTTTCAAAAACACACTTGGTACATGCTGAGGTACCCATTTGAGAGGACAAACTAATTGCTATTGTAATGATTTATAGCAAACTCAAATTCAGGCCTCTCCTGTTATGTGATATTACTTAAAATGTAAAATGTAGAGTTTTAAGGTGCAGGAATATTAATGCCTCTCAATCCATACTGACTTTGTTGCAAACCAGATTTAGGGCTGAATGTTTGTTCCCAGCAACTCCAAAACCAGTATTTGTGTTACTATATTAGACAAGATGAAGCCATTAGACTGGAGTGACTTCTTTGGTGGATACTGTGGATACAGTATTTATATGTTACATATGCTATATAAAGCACTTTCTCTCTCCATTCCAGGCCTAAAAGCTTTCAGAACACACATGGAATTCTTCTTCCTAATGTAAGGCTTACATTGATGTAAGTAAAGACAATGTTAATGAAAGAAATACAGGTGTATGCATACATATACATGCATACTTACATAAATATATATATATGCACACATACATATATATCTTTTAAACACAGATGGTAAAAAAACCCCACAGATGGTTAAAATAATAATCTACTTGGTAATTAAACTGTTTTCAGAAATTAGAGGATTATACTAGGTTGTCACCTTTCAAGCTTGAAGATAATCTAACTTAGTACCTTTTTTGAGTGGTTTAGAATAAAATTGATGTCTCTGACAAGAGCAGTTGTGCACTTCATCTCCTTCTCCAAATACATTTTTTTTTGCCAAAGTGGATACAAAATTAGCAGAAGGTATTGATAATCTAAAGTTCACAAATCAGATATACTGTTGAAATTATGAGAAGAAAATGCTTTATTACATGAAAAAGTGAACTTGACAAGTATTCTTTCAACTTGTAATCTTATTCCAGTCTAGACATATTTTAGAAGGTTGTCCAGAACCATATCATGATATACAAGAGTAATCATGTGCCAAAACAGAAATAAAACTCATTCATATTTGG
The DNA here is from genome assembly GCA_013400475.1 of Tricholaema leucomelas. Lineage (NCBI taxonomy): Eukaryota > Metazoa > Chordata > Aves > Piciformes > Lybiidae > Tricholaema lacrymosa > Tricholaema leucomelas. The sequence goes on from WAAF01014705.1 coordinate 23,346, forward strand.
CATGATTTATAGGGGTTTTTTTTTATTGCAAAATTTAAAAATACTGTAAATACAAGGCTGAAAAATTGCAGCAAAAGTAGCTGCATCTTCCCTGTCAAAAACAGCACAAAGGGAGCATGTTTTAATGCTTATTTCATCTAATTCAAAGTTTCAGGACCAAACTCGTAGAACAAAAAGTATGTTGGCAGTTCATACAGCCCATCATGCTCAAGAATTGCATCTGAATAGGTGGATGCAAACTGAACTTCCCATATATTCAGCACAATATGGTTCCAACATAAATTTTACAGAGCTGTAAAGTTCAGTTACTTTGCCAGTAGATTGGAAATAGATGGAATTCATTTTGGAGGTACATAGCAGAACTACAAATGTCTAGCATTACTATACTCAAATTTTTCACTTTACAAAACAGAAGTGGTAAGAGCATGGCTTATTTCAGTGACAAAAAGCCAAATCCATAGGAGAAAGGTAAATGTTTTCTAACTTCCTTATATCAATGCAATCCATTTTCTTACTTGCACAACTAGATGCAAAATGTGGCCCATTAGCTGTAAGCTAAATAGTTAATTTGATAACCATTTAATTACAAACTTCATTACACTTTATTTCTTTGCATATTCAATTAACTGAAAGCTTCTGGTTCTTAGAACCTAAATGTGTCTTGCTTTGTTTCCTAACTCTGCTCTGTTTGATGTTTTAAAAATAATTATTCTAAAGCATAACTGTGCTTAGTATTTCTGGAGAAATATCATATTGTTAGGCACTCTGAAATGGAGGTGAATAATGAACAGGAAAAAAAAGCAATATAAAAACTTGAGTTATTTATATTAAGGTAGTATTTATACATAGATGGATAAACAAATCTGTAAGACAAGTATTGCTGGGATGCAAGACCTATGTGCTCTTATTCCATCAGAGCACATTGCAAAGCTTCTTAGAAGGCTGGAAGATGATGTAAATGAACAGGTAGTACAGACGCCTCGTTCAGAGTGCTGCTATCCTGCCCACTCCTCCCACAGCATCGCCTCACTTCTCTACTCCTCCATCCTGTTGTCATTCCTTAGCTTGAGGTACTGCATTTTCCAGAGTAAATGCTGCAGAAAAGAGGTACAAGTTCCCTACAACCAAATTATCAATAGAAATGTGAAGACCATTTGAAGGCTGACAGCTATGGAATTGTGTCTGCCATTCACTCTCTCCTCTTCCTTTTTCTTGTTCAATGTCAGCAGTACCAACAGTGTTCTCAGTTCTGCATATGGCAATCAAGGATTTTTGCCCCCTTCTCTAGAGGCTGATTTGGAGATGCTGCATTTCAGTATGCCAGTGTTCAACCAAATGAAAGACTATTTAGGTACCCTGGAGACACTGAGCAATATAATGAATCTACCCTCTAAAAACAAAGCTTTTGTTTAGCCTATCCTTCATGATACAGTGCTTTGATGGACTCTGCCTCCTGAGAGGGACCATATAAAATAAGTAGATTCCTAAGTTTCTGTATGAAACACACAACAGACTGGTCAAACATTTCAGCTCCAGCTAGGTAAGTCTAAACAACCTACAGAACCAGGATCTTACCATCATATTTTACCAACAACCATTATCATCTACTCCTGCCTTTCCACAGATACGTCTTCCAGAGTGGGACTTCATGGGTCAGAGGCTCATTTGTTTATTATATTTTACCAGTGATGTAAATACAGTATGTTAAGAATTATGTGCTGTTAAGAAAAGGTACCACAACATCTGTTTTCTTAAAAGGATTACACCTAAAAATTAGCTATAGGCTTTATCAAAAAAATGAAAACAGGAAAACATTCAGAAATTAAATACTGCAATATCCAGAGCCAACCAAATGTGTCCTTACAACCTTAAGTGACCATTAAAAGAATGGGAAGTAAATCTTAAAAAAAAGCCAAAAAGTGTAAGAAATTGGACTCTACAAGTCTAAAAGTGGAAGCTGTGTTTATGTGAGACTTTTAACTGATGACAAGACTGATGTAGGTTCTGCTGTTTCAAGTACTGTGTAAGGACATTTAGAAATTACAGGGTGCATCTTCTATTATTAACCAGTTGAAAGCCAGATCATTTTATGAAATATGAGTGTAAATTAATTATGCAACAGTGAAGGAGAGGGAAAGGGTAATGGAGAAGAACAGGGAGAGAAGAGGAGGTTATTTCACCCCTAAACTCACCATTAGAATTTATGACATTAAATTGGCACGATACGAAAACCAAAATATAGCACAAAGAATATTTCTTTTACTTCAGAAGAACAAATGTTCTGTATCACCACAATCCATCTTTTGACTCTGGTAGTTATATCAAGAAATTAGAATTCTCTTCCACTGTTTTTATCACACTTCAAAATAAAGATATTTTCCAAGTAAAATGTGAGGCTGTAAGAGGGATTCAATAAGCTCAATACAACTTGTTGAATGACTGAAAAAAATAGAGGGGGAAAAAAAATCACTGTAATAAACAACATAAACCAGACTGATAAACAAACTAAACATAGCTAAAACAATATTAAGAACTCTCAAAATAAGGATATATTTTCCTTCTTCACACAGTTTTACCCCTTTGGTCAGCACTAACGCAGCAGATGATCATGCAGAAGGTTTCATTGATCTCACTAACAAAATAAAGGTAATATGTTTATGTTTTTTATTCTTTAAACTATCCTGTTTTCAAATCAAAGGCACATCATCCTTTGCCATGTAAAATTTCCATCTATTTTTTTCTTGCTGTATTTTTCCACAGTTGATAAATCATTTCAGCCACTGAGTGGAAAACCCTATTTCCATTTAAATCCTCACTTACAAATAGCCCTTTCAGGTGTGTTTCAGGGTAACTTTTGACTATGTGTCCTTTCTTTAAGGATATATCTTCAAGAACACATTTTCTGAAGAGAACTGATTTTTTTTTCCTCCATCAATGAAAATTGATGGTTTTTTTCCTACTGAAGATGAGAAGTTGAAGAGATTTAAATTGATTGATCTTAGTGCAGACCAATTGAATTTTTTTTCATTAACAGGTATTAAGAGCATGTAGAAAACATGGAAGTAGCAGTAGTACCGGACTCAGAAATGGCAGCATCAGAACGTAAGCATGAACAGGCTGTCCAAACATTTCTATCAGCTATGTCTTACAAATTCAGAGAATTTTCATTTACTCATTTGTGGATGCTGCCTCTTTGTGGCAGAATGCCACGTAAAATACACCTTTCACATTAAGGACCTAATCTTACACCTTTGTTGACACCTATTCAAACTCCTGTTCATGAGTTTAGTATCTCACACACACACACACCATAACCAACCAACCAAAAAGCGAACAAACAAAAACAGTTTGCAAGACCCTCTTCTTTCAATTCTTACTGAGTTGGCCTCTCTTACTGAATGGTTCAAAGCCAGTGTGGCTGCAGATTTTCTTATTTATACCCATTGAATGACAGTGTGCCTTTATGGCGCTTAAATGGAAGGAGAATCAGGCTACTCGTTTCAGCAATAGTTATAAATGCAGCAATTCAAAATTAGGGCTCCAAAACCGTGCCTGAGGCAGCAACACTCACATTTCTCACTAATGTCAATGGGAAGGTTGCAGGAGACCAAGAGCAGCACACAGAACAGCCATGTGTTGTGTCTCTTGTGACAAAAGAATACTCTTCATACCCGCATTTCAAACTGAAATAACACTCTACTTACTAAACTGTCCAAGCTAAATACAGTCATGTTTTCTTTTTTTTTTGCCTTTGCTCAGTGTGGGTGGCATAGAGGGAAGAACACATGCCAAGGAAACATTTATCTTGAATTCCAGCAGATCAGTTATATAGCTTTGTTTTTTGTAGAAAGTGACAGATTGCAAACGCATAGGAAAAGCAGAACAGAACAGAGCCCTTTTTGCAATAAAAGATGTACCAGTGAGCAATTCTGCAAACGGTATCAAACATGATAACCTCATGAAGAAAAGACAAAACCACATCTGAAATATGACATACCCTGTCTCATGTATTATAGAACATTTCAGTAAGGAAACAAAATGCATATATAAAGCTATCCTATGCAAGATGTTAGTGAACCACATAACCCTGTGTTACTCTCTGACCCATGTTATGTAGGCAGGTATTTACCGTATGTCACGTTTTGCTTTAAAATGTTAGATCTTTATGATGAGCCATAATTGCTAGTAAGGAGGATCCAGCGTACAAACAGATCATTTTGGCAAGAGATTTTAAACTTCAGATAGTCACTACTTCATGATCTTACATTTGAAATACTTATCAAGTGTTTATTCAGAAACTATTAAAAAAATCACATGTGGGATACATATGAGACATCAATTTGTCCCATCTTACAGTGACGCTGTGTTTATGAAAATCCTTGCCATTGCCTGCTGCCCAAAGGGGTAAAGACATTGTATAGAGATGTGTACAGTCCATCATTTGGTCTTTCAGGATGCCAGTAAACATGTGGATCTGTACAAGTGCAATTGTACTCGACTAAACAATCAGAAACTGACTACAACAGTTGCAAAATCATTGTATTTTGGTTAACTAATAAAAGACAAAACAAAATCAACCAAAACCCCAACAAAACACCCCCCCCCCAGCCCCTGCCAAAATAACCCAAACAAAATTGTCCCAAAAACCCACACAACCAAAAAACCTCCAAACAACAAAAATCCAAAAGTGACTAATCAAAAATGAAACACTTATTTTTCCTGCTAAAATGAATGTCTTCTACATGTCCCTCACTAGTTTGCCCAACCAGATGTCAGAGCAGGAAGTTGTTAAAAGGTACAATTTTATGTAGAGAAACATGATATTTTTCCCATTGTGATCAGATTCTATGTCTTAGATTGTCTGTTAAGATTTGGTCAAAATTGGCATTATCTGTACTGATGTGAAAGGCTCTTCTGAATACTACATCAGCTCTGGAAAAAAAGCTCTCAATGTAGAGCAACACTTTAAAGCAATCTGCAGGTTTTGAACCCTATCCTGAAAAAAAGAACACTTAAACATCCCAGTAATTTTACCAGCAAGAACAGTTCTGCATCCTCTGTCCTAATCTTTTGGGCATTTGACTAACTTTGCTCAATGAGTGAATCTACACGACTACACACATTGCCAAAGTTGTTCATGTGCTTAAGTGCCTGCAGGATGAAGGCCTGAGCTGGGACTTCTTTCACAAGTAGAGATACTCAAGTGATTAAGAATTTGCAGGATTAGGCCCTAAAATAGTGAAGGAAAGAGAAACTCTAATGTGCATATAAAAATAGGTGCTACAATAAAATATTTTTTTCTATTCCATCAATAAGTTATTTTCACTAACCAGTTATGGATCATATATCTCTGCTCTCTTTAATGATTTGTCCACATCTACAGTGATCCTTTTAAAGAATTTTTTTTTTAAATTCAAAAGTCCAGAAAGCATAGAAACACATCCTTAAAAAAAGGAAACCTTTGTATTAAAGTCGGGGTGTGCTAATCTCTCCATAAAAGCCATTTAGAGTCACCCATGGCTAAAAGGGGAAAATGTGCGCTGTACTTTTCAACCAGAAAGAAAGCTAAATTAAATAGTAGTGCTACAAAACAAGCAAACAAAAAAAAAATCAACCGTGACTTTTGTACATGTAATCTGAATATGACCTGACAAGACCCCTCCTGCAACCCCTCCCCGAGCACACAGAGACTCACAGAGTGCCAGTGCCGTGTCAAATTTACACCATAGGTGGTTTCATACTTCCACACGTAGTAAGAGAATAAAAGCGGGGTAGGGGAGGGGGGAAAAGGCTGAAAATAAACAGCACACCCTTCCAGAATCATTCTCCCATGCTGAAAAATCCTGTGCCAAGGCACTTCACCCTACAAGAAAATGAATTAAAGGAAGAAAAAAAGGCAGGGGGTGAGATGGGAGGTCGGCATTTACGTTTCTTTTGAGTGTGGTTGTTAAATACAAATACTCTAGGGAAGGAGCTGCTGTGGCTAGCAGGGGGGGGCAGTGGGGCAGGGAGTGCTTCTCAGAACTGGCTGAATGTGGTCTGTTTTTCCAACACTTCGAGGTAGTCCGGCTCTGCGTTTAGTTTTGCTTTTAGCTCCAAGTACTCGTTCCTGTTTGGCTCTACATAGACAGTACTGGGGGGGCTGTAGAGCACCGTCTCCCGGAGCCTGCTGTCCCCCGGCCCCGGGTGCAAGTACTGATGGGCACGCCTAAGGTCATAGTTGGGGGAGTAGGTGTAGGCGGCGGGTAGCTTGGGGTAATCGGGGAGGGTGGAGCCGGGTGTGCCCGCCGTGGAGGTGGAGTGTTTGTCGGGCTCCAAAATGCCCCTGTAAAAGCGATCAGCGTCTTGCACCGGGGAGAGCAGCTCCTCTCGCGGCTCGATCGTGCTGACGCTGTACGCGGGGCTACGCACCGGCGCATCCTCCCCGCCAGGCGCTGGTGGCGGCGGGGGCGGCGGGGGAGGCGGTGCGCCCCCCCCGCCTTGCAAGGGGTGGCTGCTGTAGGTGACCTTGAGCTCGTGGAGGTCTTTGTAATCCTCGCCCGCGTTGCCCTCCCGGGAGCGGTAAATGGGGTTTTTGCACATGTGGCCCAAGGGGTGCGGGATGTACTCGTAGACGTGGCCGGCGGGGGTCTTCACTTTGGGCAGCGCCACGCCCCCTCCGCCGCCCCCTCCGCCGCCGCCGCGGTGAGGCGGATGCTGCTGGAGGTGGGGGTGGTGGTGATGATGATGGTGGCTGCCGCTGTAGACGCTGTACTGCATGTTGAAGGAGCTCACGTCGGAGTTGTTAGCGCTGGCGTGGTCACCCTGGCCTTTCTTGCGCCGCTTCATCACCAGGACGAAGAGCCCCGCCGCCACGAAGACGGACATGATGAAGACCAGCAGTAGGCTGAGGATCAGCACAGACAGCGGTACCGAGGAACTGCCACCGCCGCCAGCAGCGGGCGCGGAGCCGCCTGCCGCCGCCGTGCCGTTGAGGCGCACGGTGGAGGAAGAAGGGGTGGTCCTGGCCGGTAATTGGCCCGGGGACGGGGTAGGCGTAGAGACGACGATGTCCGAGTAGTCGGGGCACAGCAGCTCCGCCCGGACGGCCCGCATGTCGCTCTGGGCAAACTTCTTAGGGGACTCGCAGATAACCTGGTCCACCAGGACACCGGTGTTGAGCTGTTCCAGCCACAGCTTCATGCCTACCACGTCGCAGGTGCAGTCCCAGGGGTTCTCGTGCAGGTCGATCTGCAGCAGGGATTTCAGCTGGTCCAACACCCCACTCACTGGCAGGTAGGAGAAGTGGTTGCTCCGCAGGCTCAGCCTGTAGAGAGACAGACCAGAAAAAATGTTCCCTGGCAAAGACCTCAGCAGATTGTTGTTCAAAAACAAGAGCTGAAGGTTGGGGACAGATGCAAAGGTGCCTGCCTCTATTTCCCGGATGACGTTGTACTGCAGGAACAGGTACTGCAGGCTTTGCAGCCCATAAAACAGCTCTGGGCTCAGACGCTCAATCCGGTTCCCATTCAGGTATAGCCTTCGCAAATTAGTTAAATCCCCAAAAGCTCGGTCCTGAATGACCGAGATCCGATTATTGCCCAGATGCAGCAAATCCAGCCCAGTGGCATCCACAAAATCTGCCCTGCGTACCAGCGCAATGTAGTTTTCTGTCAGATACATCTTCTTAGGATTATATGGTTTGGGCTGCAGTTCAGAAATGCTCTCGATCTTCCTCTCCTGACAATTGACATTGAGGCCCAGGTCAGAAATCTGCAAGTTGCAAGTGCAGGCAGTGGGGCACTCCAAAGGCACCGGGGATTTGGTCTGGTAGGCAATGCTGGGGCCATAGTTGCTGTATCCCAGGTCTTTCGAGGGCAGGCGGGAGGTGGGGCGCACCCTCGTCTTGTTGGGTTGGCGAGTTCCTTTGGGGGGCTTCAAGGGAGACTTGTAAACAGCTGAAGAAGAGGTGGCCACGGAGTTGACTGAGGCTGGGGTAGTGTGGAAATGCCCTGTGGTGCTGAGTGGCGTCTGTGGTCTCATTTCATAATCAGAGATGAGCCTCCTTGGGCAAAGCTCCTGCTTGGAGACTTCATCCAAGTCTCGACCATGTAAGCGGAAAGGTGTCTCACAAACCACATCTCCCACTAGAGCAGAGTAAGAGATACTGTCCAGCCAATCCTTTAAAGCAATCAACTCACAAGAGCAATTCCAGGGGTTTTCCTCCAGCTGCAGCTCCACCACTTTATCCATGTGCTGCAAAAGGCCCACATAGGGCAACAGCTTCAGACGGTTACCCCTCAGGTCCAGGTGAGTTAAGGGCACAAAACGGAAAAGGTTGTTGGGCAAACTGGAGAGGAGGTTATCATTGAGAATCAGCACCTGCAGCAAGTGCAGTTTGCTGAAGGCATTGGGCTCAATGACACTAATATAATTATAATCGACCTGTAGGTATTCCAAACTCTCTAGCCCGAGGAACGTGTCATCCCGTAAAAGTTCCAGCTTGTTGTTATTCAAGTGCAACCTCCTTAAACCTCTCAGACCATGAAAGGCCCCAGTTTCGATGTCTTGTATGTCATTGCTTCCCAGATGCAAAATCGAAGCCCCTGTGTAATTGACAAACTGGTTCGGGTACAGCCTGTTCAAAAGGTTCCCCGACAACAAGAGGTGGTAGACAGGGAACCTTGGCGGACTGATCTCAAAAAGGCTGATGATCCCTCTGTTTTCGCAGCTCACTGTTAAGATGCTGTCCTTCTCCTCACAAGGACACGCATTATCACATATTTCCCCATAATACTCAATGCTTTCTGCCCATGAAAGGACTAGTGATGTTAAAGCAAATGCGATCGTCTGCAGCATCCAGATATGCATTTTTTTGTTGAGGTCCTGTTCCAAAGTTACTGTAGAGCTGCAAGCATACATTTTATCTCCTGTAAGGATAAGGAGAAAAAAAAAAAAAAAAAGAAAGCAGCATAATAACACAGTCCCATAAACCATTAAATGTATACAAACTTTACATGTGTCTTTGGTGGAGGAAAGAATGGATTGATAACTGCAAAAAAAAAAAAAACAAACCCACACACCAAAAAAATACCCAAAAGCCAAACAATCTTCTCACACTTCTAATTTCCACACTTTCAAAAGCTGGATGGCATGCATTGATTAAGAGATTGATGGGCAACCCCTAGCGAGTCAAATGCCTGCGGTATTTAAAGAGGTGAGGTCACAGAAGGAATTGTTCTGTTCATGTAGGGTGCATTTCGATGCTCTCTTGGATTTCTTTTTTCATGACCAGCCCCATAAATATACATAAAATGGCTGTCATTTCATTTTCATGGTTCTAATTTAAGCGAAAAGAAGCACCATTTTACAAGATTTCTCACCTCTCCTTATTATTCATCTCCCCTCTTCCCTTCAGAACCTCCCCAATGAACAGCGCACCAAGGTCTTCCCCTTGTTCTACCTTGATTTTTAACCAGTGGTGGAAATACCATGTAGGAATCTGAAGAAAAATGCTCAGTGCTGAAAACAGCAGCTTAAGTCAACAGAGAGAATAGTGACACATTCTCCCCATCACACATTTCTTAAAACTCTTTTACATTTTTTGCCTTTTTTTTTTCCTGTCTATACATTTACAAATCGTACACACCCCCACATGGATACGCACACACGCACACCCAAGTGACTTCTGTGGCAGAATTCTTCAGTAATGAGATTAAATATGTTAACCTCCTACCTCAGTGCACTTGACAGCTCTCTTCAGTGAGAGAAATTTTGTATCTTTACACAAGTAAATAATTTTAATTGACACAATGATCCCCCTCCTTGAAATTACATACAATGTACCAGAGATGATCATTAAACAGAGGTCTTCAGTTCATATGCACACACACACACACACGTATATACACATGGTCAGACACACAGAGACACAAAGATAAGGAAGTGTTTTAACCACTCACCCAAAATTTGTGAAAAATGTAAAACATGTGGATCATCTTCGGAATCTCAGCCATATCTGACATACCGCTTATTCCCAACGTTCTGCAAAACTAGCCTGGTAGAAGTGGAGAGATCTAAATAGGTCTCATAGAAATATCTCATTGCCAACACTCCAAGCATCAGAGTTACTGATTATAAGCAGCGATAGCTGTCAGTACTCTTCATCCTTTATGGAAGAAGACACCCAGGCTTATTACAAGCCAAGGGGGGGTGGAAGGGAAACCCTACCATTGACCTACGTCAGTAATTTAACACCCAAATTCCACCTAGCTGGAAACAAATCCCATTTCCATTCCTTTTGCAGTGTTTGTGACTCCTTGTGGCTTTCTTCTACTTCTCCAAGTCTAAAAGCAGTATGAATAGGGAAAACAAACACATTGTGTGTATCGGTAGAAGACTAATAAATTATCCAAGCTTAAATGCTGGAGATCTTGGAGCAGGCTTGCATTTTCTATCGTCCACCTCAGAGCTCCAATCCGCATGACACGACTCTGGTCTGGAGGAATGCATCCTGAAAAACGGGAAGTCTCAGTACTGCAAGACATCTCCTGTGGCATCGGGTTCAAGGATGCAAATCTAGCACTTGCAGCAAAGGCAGTCATGCAGCAAGAAATCGGAAGTCTCGGTGAATCTCCCTCTAATTCTGACCAGACATCAACTGGATCGGAATTACTCAAAGCAAAAGGCTTCACTGCATACAGGCAGCAGGAATCTTACTCAAAGGCATGTATCTAGCATATTCTTTCTCAGCTTGATCAGATCCATTCATCCATTACCCAACAGTTCTTCGGAGGAAAAGAAGGAAAAAAAAAAAAGAAAAAGCCACTGAAGCCCTGGCCAGTCAGTGTTACACTCCCAGGCATTTTACAACTTTAATTCAATTATGGCTAGAAGAGGAGGCAAATGCAGTATCCCCTCCCTCCTCTTTTCTCCTTTTCTCAAAAAAAAAAAAAAAAGGGGGGGGGGGGAGGGGGGGGAGGGGGGGGGGGGGGGGGGGGGGGGGGGGGGGGGGGGGGGGGGGGGGGGGGGGGGGGGGGGGGGGGGGGCGACGAGGGGGAGTGGAGAAGAGGATAGGGGTTGCATCGGGATTTTTCTTCTGTGTGCCTTGTTTTCCCCGAAGACTTCAACCCTTATATTACCGCACTGCACAGCCTGCTCGGAGCAGCGTCCAATACCGCCGACAGGAGCGAGCAGCTGTAAGCATCCCTAGCCGGACACTGCCCCCCACCTGAGCAGCATCCAGAGTTGGGAGGAAGGGGTTCTTTTTTCTTTTTTTGGCGGGGGTGAGGGTGGTAGTGAGGACGGGGGAAGGGTTGGAGGTTGGAAAGCAACAGCAAGGGAAGACCCGGTGGTGAAGAGGCGGCAGGGAGAAGAAGGGAGGGAGAAAAGAGAGAAAGGGAGCGCGACAAAAGTCAGACCCGGTACTTACTTGGCCCGAAATCTCCGGGGCCCAGGCATGGTGGCAGCCCATGAAGACGCCTCCCCGCTGCGCGGGCGCTGCGCGGAGCCGGCGGGGAGGAGGCGGCGGCGAGTAGCGGCGCGGCCGGGGCGGCTCGGTGCGGCACGCGCACAAACACCCGCCGCGCGCGGGCGGCGCCGAGACAGCCGCGCTCGCACGGAGGCACACACGCGCGCGCTCGCGCACTCACACAGGCGATGGGAAGCGAGCGCGAGCACGCGCGCGCGCCCAGGCAGCCGTTGGGGCGCGCGCCCCGCGGGGCGGGGGCGGCTCAAGCGGAGCGCCGCGTTCTCCCCGCTGCCGCTGAGCGAGGAGGGAGCGCGGCAGTGGGAGGGGAGCAAAGGCGGGGCGGTGGTGGCGGCGGGGGTTGAGTGGGCTGGGGAGGGAGCNGGAGGGAGGGGATGGGAGGCAATGAGAATAAAGTTGTAGCTGGCTACAGGCAAGGTTGCAATCCCGCCCTGAAAACCCCTGTGTGATGACTGCGTGCTGCTGTTCGCCAGCTCCCTACAGAGGTTCGGACTNGGTGAAGAGGCGGCAGGGAGAAGAAGGGAGGGAGAAAAGAGAGAAAGGGAGCGCGACAAAAGTCAGACCCGGTACTTACTTGGCCCGAAATCTCCGGGGCCCAGGCATGGTGGCAGCCCATGAAGACGCCTCCCCGCTGCGCGGGCGCTGCGCGGAGCCGGCGGGGAGGAGGCGGCGGCGAGTAGCGGCGCGGCCGGGGCGGCTCGGTGCGGCACGCGCACAAACACCCGCCGCGCGCGGGCGGCGCCGAGACAGCCGCGCTCGCACGGAGGCACACACGCGCGCGCTCGCGCACTCACACAGGCGATGGGAAGCGAGCGCGAGCACGCGCGCGCGCCCAGGCAGCCGTTGGGGCGCGCGCCCCGCGGGGCGGGGGCGGCTCAAGCGGAGCGCCGCGTTCTCCCCGCTGCCGCTGAGCGAGGAGGGAGCGCGGCAGTGGGAGGGGAGCAAAGGCGGGGCGGTGGTGGCGGCGGGGGTTGAGTGGGCTGGGGAGGGAGCTGCGGGGAGAAGAAGGGCCGAGGGGGGCCGTGGGGAGGGAGAGTTCGGGGCGGGGGTGCCGCGGAGGAGGGCCGCGATCCCGGCCGGCGAAGCTAGTGCCCCTTGCTCGGCGCCGGCCAGCCCGCAGGCACGGTCGCACGCGGTACGCGCGCAGGCATACACATGCCGATAGGAGAGCCGCACCCCCTCCACACCCCCGCCCTACGCACCTAGGGCTGCACTCTCACTTCTTCGGCACGAGTCAACTTTCCCTGAGCGCTGCCCCCGCGCTCCCACACATCCTCGGGCTGCTGTGGATCTGAGAGCCGGCGGCCCGCATAGGGAGCGGCGCGGCAGTACAGCCGTTCCCGTCTTATTTCCCGCAGCGCCCAGTGGCTATAGCCGGGCGGCGCAGAGCGGAGCAGGCAGCGGGAGCCAGTAGCCCGACGGCCGCTGCCGCCTCTACTAGGGATGCGGGAGCCTCCGGTGAATTCGCGGAGGGCGTGGGGAACTCGGTAGTTGCTATGAAAGGGAAGGGCAGGTTTCACTGCAGGCATCCCTTGAACCCGTGGACGCGGACTGTGTGCAAGGGTCGTTTTAGTTTAGTTTTCACTCTCTGCCCGCGAAGATAGTAGGGGTGGGGATGCAACTGCCACAAGTAAGAGATGCTGCTGCCACCCTCGTCCTTGTCCGGCCTGCTTCCCGCGATAACGAGGGAAGGCCACGGTGCCGCCAGTGGTATTCCCGGGCGCTCCTAGCGCCGCTCTGCTCGGCTCAGCGGGGCTCGACTCGGTGCGCTGCCTTCCGTTGCCGGCAGATGGCAGCGCAGGGCGGCGGATGGGCAGCTTCACCCCGCCCCACGCAGGGCCACCGCGCGGGCGGTGTGCCCCTGGCAGCGGGCAGCACCGCCGGGCACCGGCATGGGGGGGTCACCGGACTGTTGGGCATGTCAGTGGCTGTGACGGGGCGAGGCAAAGTAGCCAAGGCGATGTTGAGCGTCTTTCTCCTTGTTGCGATTGGGAGAACTGTCGTTGTTCCATTAGCATACGGAACATGGAGGGGTTTTGGTGTGCACAGCTGGTTGTAGCAGTGGTGGTGTTTTTTACGTGTAGCTTTAGGGTTTTCCTAGAAATTACGTGTTTGCCTGATCTTCAGGGAAGGAAAAGGTAATAACTGCATACTTGCAAAGATGTGCACATGTTCGCTTTTGTGTGCTCGTTACTGCTATGTGCTGTATGCATTTTAGCACGTAAATCAAACAGGCGTTGGGCATACAGTGCATCCTATCGGCACAGCGCAGAGGCTGGAATCCACCTTTAACTCGAAGGTAATGTTCCATGTAGCTGTGCCTTCAGGGGTTTCTTGTGCAAGGCTAAACACTGAAGAGAGAATACTGTCCATATATGAATTCATCACGTTTATATCTTAAGCAGATCTCTCTGATAGCTGATATTTTAACATCTCAACATACTAAACCCAGGGATGACTGTAAAGAATCACCTTTTCCTTAGTTCTCAGCCTTCCTCAAAAAGTGTGTTCTTCCACTTGAAAATGTAAGAGGAGTTTGACTGAAATCCTCTTTCCCTAAGCTTGAAATAAGCAAGATCTGGTATTTGGAAGAAAGACAACTTTCTTATATAAACCAGGTCATTTTACTGACCTTGTAGAAGCTTTTGGGAAGCTTTTAAGTCCTTACTTCTATTATTAAAGAATCTCTGACATTACTGTTTTGATGCAAAACATTGATTCAGTTGAAGATTTGGAATGGCTTTATACTGAGTTCCAAGGTAGTGATTTTAAGTCAGGAAAAGAACACCAAACCACGCTAGGCTCTTTTTTCCCCTTACACACACACACAGAAGACGATAATGGAATGAAAAGAATTTACAAGTCGTAAATACAGATGTTTTACAGGAGTTTCTTATGACGTTTTTTTAAAAGAAGTTGTGAATTAATAGGTTCTGTATTTTTAATTTACAGGATTTTATGCATATATGCTTGCATTTTTCAAGCCTGCTGTTTATAGCATCTGTCAGACATACATAGTTAGACACACACAAATCCTTTTTATTCATAAGAGAGAAAGATAATTTAAATAACCTTGTCATCTAGGTTGAGCTTAGCCAAACCTTTGAAAAAATTGGTATTTCACAAACTTGAAATTGTGTCAAAAGCTGCTATGTAAGTCAGCATTGTACTTAATGTTTCTGTTCAATTATTCTAGGCCTGTGCTAATGAGTTATTGAAAGTATAGCGAATACTAAATCTGGCTTCATAAAATCTTACCTCCAAGTTGTTAGACTGCTAGATTATTTCAGTAGCACACATGAGGTTTAAATAGTCATTATTGTAGAACTATCATGCTGCTGTCCCCTTTATTCTTACTGTGATTAACATTATATTTTTAGTAAAATACTGTGAATTTCTGTAGAGTTTTGCAGAATATTCAGTATGCATGACTAACATGGGAGGGCACATCTTTGTATTCCTTATTGAAATCTGTAAAGATAATTCCATTTGAATGGAGTCTGTATAATCTGAAAGTATTCCTTGTGGTGGAAATCTGTATTGGATTTTTTGAACTAGAATTATCCTTACAAACCTGAGCACGTGAACATCGAACAGTAAATACTGCTAAATTTCTGAGAAGTAAAGTTGGTTTTAGTACTATAGTGTTGTGTAATTTGCTAATTGATCTCTCATCTACCTTTCATTAAACCAGGAGATCCTCAAGAACTTTAAACTGAAAAACTCTGGAGGAAAGATGGAAGTAACTTGTATAATCCTCATACAGAATACAGAGAAAGGGACATGAATGAGGATGGAGCAACAGAAAAGATGGATAAATGATGAATACGTGGATTATATGTACAACTTGTAACTGTACAGATCTACCTTCTTCCGATAGAGCTTCAATCAGTACGAGTGACAAGACGACTGGTAAAGTACGTGGAACCAGACATTATGGGAGAACAAGACCATGGAGGTACTGGAGTTGTAAGTGAAATATACTGGAAGTGAAGAATACAGTTTAAGAAAGCCAAAAAAAGGATGGTGGAACAATTTCATTTTAGTTCACTAAAAACTGCTAAGGAGTAAAGAACATTAAGCAATAATGCAGTAAAGAAGTTAAATATGTTTGAGAGTGAAGATGAGATAGTGTCTGTAGAATTAAAACTATTTAGCAAAGAATAGGAAAAAAGCTTCATGGGGATGCAGTCTATTATCACAGTATCACACAGTATCACAGTATCATCAGGGTTGGAAGAGACCTCACAGATCATCAAGTCCAACCTTTTACCACAGAGCTCAAGGCTAGACCATGGCACCAAGTGCCACATCCAATCCTGCCTTGAACAGCTCCAGGGACGGCAACTCCACCACCTCCCTGGGCAGCCCATTCCAGTAGCCAATGACTCTCTCAGTGAATAACTTTCCCCTCACCTCGAGCCTAAATTTCCCCTGGCGCAGCCTGAGGCTGTGTCCTCTTGTTCTGGTGCTGGCCATCAGCGAGGAGAGAGCAACCTCCCCCTGGCCACAACCACCCCTCAGGTAGTTGTAGACTATTATGAATCTGCTGGTACAAATTTGGTCTGTACAGTGGTTATGCAGATTTATGTGATTTATCATGATCACATGTATTAAAAACGAAACCAATAATGTCGCTTGTGACACAAATTTGAACGTGATAGAGTATAGCTTCTTCTGTGGAATAGACAGCAGGCA
Source organism: Tricholaema leucomelas (assembly GCA_013400475.1). Classification (NCBI taxonomy): domain Eukaryota; kingdom Metazoa; phylum Chordata; class Aves; order Piciformes; family Lybiidae; genus Tricholaema lacrymosa; species Tricholaema leucomelas. The sequence goes on from WAAF01014705.1 coordinate 39,511, forward strand.
AGATAACTTCGGCTTAATTTTAATGAATTACAGGCTATGCTGGAAAAAATCGTGATAGAAAATAATCTTAAATCTAGTGGTTTTGATCGTTTTTGCTTCATGTGAAGCTACAAGACAGAGAAAAATATGAAGGATCTGTACCTACAGTCCAGTTTTTCAAATAGGCAAGCTGAGAAAAAAAAGTTTAGATGGTCTTGAGTGAAGATCCAGGAGTATTAGAATTCAGGTAAGGCATGATAATACTTTTATGTAAAAATAAATGCAAACATTATTGAATGTTTGCACTGGGAGAAAGGGGAAGAAACGAATAAAAAAACAAACCCAAACAACAGAGATGAAAAAGAATTCCCAGAAAAGTAAAACCTTTAGCAAGTTAAGGGTAAGCATGAAACCTATAAAGAGTGGAAAAGAGGTGGTGATTAGCAAGGAGAGATCTGCATCATTAGTTAGAAGGTATAAAGCCAAACTGAGAATGGTCAGAAACCTTGTGACTGAAACTTGCACAGAAAGCTGAAACCATAGTAAAAACTTTTAAAGCCATGTTAGTAAAATAAGAGCTTGAGCAAGTGGGATGGATGTTAAAGGATGGGTTGGACATTAAAAATAAAGACTAATTAGTGGAAATGATGTCTCTATTTCTAGTGAGACTATATATGTAAGTTTTGATATATAAGGAGAGCAGGAATAGAGTAAGAGATCCCACATCATCAGTGTGCGTGTTACCATTTGGTATTGGAAAGTTTTATGTCTTTGAGTGCTGAAAGGATCAAAATGTGAAATGAAAGTTAAAAGTAAGCAAGTCCGAAATTGCCAAGTTGCTAAGACAAGGGGACCGTACATAATGTTTAGAGGAGAGTTACCTGAAGGGATAGAAGTCATTAAATACTTATTAGATCAAAACTGGCGACAAGGTTTGAGTCTGGTACTTTATAATGCACTTAGCACTAATTTTAGGATATAAGTTAGGAGGATCTGGACAGAGTTTGCAGACCATGCAAAACCAGAGGTATTGCTGAGAGCCAGTTAATCAGGCAGGAAGACCTGTATGTTCACATATATACAAGCACAAGCCCTACGAGGAGAGGCTGAGGGAGCTGGGGTTGTTTAGCCTGGAAAAGAGGAGGCTCAGGGGAGACCTTATTGCTGTCTGCAACTACCTGAGGGGTGGTTGTAGCCAGGAGGAGGTTGCTCTCTTCTCTCAGGCGGCCAGCACCAGAACTAGAGGACACAGCCTCAAGCTACGCCAGGGGAAATTTAGGCTCGAGGTGAGGAGAAAGTTCTTCAGTGAGAGAGTCATTGGCTACTGGAATGGGCTGCCCAGGGAGGTGGTGGAGTCGCCGTCCCTGGAGCTGTTCAAGGCAGGATTGGATGTGGCACTTGGTGCCATGGTCTAGCCTTGAGCTCTGTGGTAACAGGTTGGACTTGATGATCTGTGAGGTCTCTTCCAACCTTGGTAAGACTGTGATATTGTGATACTGTTATATATATATATACGTATACATACATATATGTGTGTCTGCATTTATGTTGAGATATATATATCAATATTTATATATTTAATGTTATTGTCAATGTTGTAACACATCACTATTTATAAATTTAATCTGTATGTATCTCTGTGTTATTTTCTTTTGACCTGGACAGATAGGGATAGTGCAAAATTGAATGAAACTCTACAAAGTCACCAGTAAGAACTCTTGCTATAAGCTGAGATGATCCAGTTTTATACACAATTCTAAAAATCTGAAGGTAGTGGTCTATAAAAAAGTGTTACTATTATAAAACAAGTGCTGATAAAAAAGGAAAAGAAAGGATATTAAATGAGATTTCCTAATAGGTGGAAAGATGTTGGTACTATTGTGAAGAATGTGCTTTTCCATGAGTTGCTGTTTTATTATGCATAATTCTAGTCATACTTTCAAACATCTTAAAATGAAATTCAGAGTTCAGAAACAAACTTAGGTAATCAGGGAACAGTAAATTGTCTAGAAAAGATTTATTTTAATAAACTATACATAGCCTGATCTTGAAAGGGCATGTGCACAAACCCTATGAGAAGAGGCTGAGGGAGCTGGGGTTGTTTAGCCTGGAGAAGAGTAGGCTCAGGGGTGACCTCATTGCTGTCTACAACTNTGATTCTATTCTATCCTTGCAAATACGTTGTTAGTAAATAAACACTGTTGCTGGCATTCCATCAAACACTTGTTGATTATTACATAGCCTATAAAAGTGAAGAATTTGTGGACTGTATGAGAGGTGAGATACTGGAAATGTCTTCCAAATTGGTAATCAGGCCAATAAACCAAAGTTGGTTTATGATAGAACTTTAAAAGCTCACAGAAAAAAAAAATCTGTAATTGAACAGGACAGTTCCTGTTAGGATAGTGGCATTTGTGCCAAGTTGGGAAGGAAGAAGCTTTTTGAAGAAGATGGAGTATGGAGGTTCTACATTTATTCTGTATCTCTTCTCTGCCTCGGGGCTTACTGCAAGCTTTTAGATTGGGAGGAATCTTTTTTTCCACTTACTGTGTAATTTAGATTCTGAGTTCTGTTGATTTTTCTTTTTTTAAATTCTTTTTTGTAATGTGGGCAAGTTTTAATTCCTAAAACATTCCACCAAAAAATCCTAACATTTTTCCATGTATCGCAGGGGCTTCAGTAGACCATTGGTGGTGCTCTTGTTCACTGTCTTTCCGCATTCTTTTTCCTCAGGGCACATTAAAGGTCTGGTCTTTTGCTCTTTACTGCAAAATTAAAGGCTTTGAGTTACTATTGGAAAATTGGGTAGTGCTCTGTGGATTAAAAGTTCCGTAGACCTTTTCTTTTCTACTATGTAGTAACCCATAACTGTGAGGATGTAAAAATTTAAATAGTCTACTTCAGCTCTATGCTCCTATGCTTCCCATTATTACTTCTTACGAAGATCATGTTCAACTCAGTTCCATTCTCCCAAAACCACCAGTCAAACTTTCAGCATTTTCAGTAAGACATGGTATGAATTAAGACAGTATCACAGTATCACCAAGGTTGGAAGAGACCTCACAGATCATCAAGTCCAACCCTTCACCACAGAGCTCAAGGCTAGACCATGGCAACATACAGGAATAAAAATAACTGTAGAATCTCCTAAACTGATCTGACTTTTCATCTCTCTTACCTCCTTGCTATGGTTACAATTATCAAATAGTTAAAATTGTGTTACATCAAATAAGTCTAATAATTATTATCTAAGGATATTCCTAATAACTGATTTAGAAGGATTCTGATTTCATGTGGATCTGAACACTTCTTCTGAGGCACTTTCTTAGTTTTTCTGGTAAAAGTCATGGAATGGGAATTACACACAGGTTTGTTCATATTCTTACACACAGGAGTAACCTTGAAGTACAAATCTACTGCACTATTCCTCTTTCTGATTTAATTCTATTACAGGAGATAAAACTGATTTAACAGGAGAAACCCAAAGAATAACCAAACGTTCACTGTCTTGATTAAAATGTTCAGTAGAAGGAGCTGAGTTAAAATTTTTACTCCCGATTAATTAATAGAAATTGGAACATGATTGTATCCTTCAAACATGCAGACTGACCTATCTTGTTCCTGTTCACTTTGAGGGAGCTAAGCATCTCAGGAGAGTTTCTATCAAACGATTCACTACAAGCAAAACAATCAGGGGAAGTCAGAAGTTAAAAATCAGTGGTGATGCATAAATTAGACTTCAAGTGATTCAGAAGTAACACTAACATGATTCTTAATGTCTATGAAAAAAACTGTCTAGTTAAATGTTAGTAATAAAATATGCAGTAAGGAATGTAGGTCCTTGAAGCGCTTGAAGGTACCCACCAAGAACTTTGTCAGTCTTAGTGGTTCTTGAATACTGTATCTGGGCACTGTAAATGAGCATATATGTGTTTTTGTAAACTTAGACTCCAAGTAGATACATGTACATAGCATTATCTTGTATCATTTGAATAATTTTGCTTGAGAGTAGTCAGGTGTTTGTGGAAGTTTCATAGAATCATAGAATGGTTTAGTTTGGAAGGGACCTCAAAGATCATCTAGTTCCAACCCCCCACCATAGGCAGGGACACCTCCCACTAGAACGGGTCATTCAAGGCCTCATCCAACCTGGCCTTGAACACCTCCAGGGAGGTTGTGGATCACAGAATGTTCCAGATTCTGGGCAAACTGTGTCAGTATTTCACCACCCTCACTGTAAAGAATGTCTTCCTAGCGTCTAGTTAAATCTCCCCTCTGCCATTACCTCTCATCCTGTCATTACAAGACCTTGTAAATAGTCCCTCCCCAGCCCTCCTGTAGGCTCCCTTCAGATACTAGAAGGCTACTACAAGGTCTCCTCTAAGCCTTCTCCAGGCTGCAGAGCCCCAAGTGTCATAGCCTGTCCTCATAGCAGAGCTGCTGCAGTCCTCTGAGCATCTTTGTGGCCTCCTCTGGACTCACTCCAACAGTTCCATGTCCTTCTTGTGTTGGGGTCTCCAGAACAGTACACAGTATTCCAGGTGGGGTCTCATGAGAGCAGAGTAAAAGGGGAGAATCCTCTCCCTTGCCCTATTGGCAATGCTTCTCTTGATGCAGCCCAGGACACTTGAACTTAAGGAGAAACTTCCTTCCTTTGTGGTGTCTACAGCACTAGAACAGGCTGTCCAGAGAGGTTGTGGAGTCTCCATCTCTGGAGTGTTATGTAAGATAAACTATTCACATGCACTGTAAGTTGTAAACATTAAAAAGTCTGATTTCTGAAAACTAAATACATGAATTTCTACATCATGTATTACAGTTGTATGTTTAAACATATTAGTCCCACAGATTTGCATACATCCATTCACTAAATAACATAGAATGGGCAGATTCTTAATGAGACAGTTTGGCCTATGTTTAAGGTAAATATTAAGCTTTATTTACACAGTGATAATTAAAAAAAACAATCTATTACTTAATCGTTTACCCTAGTAGGTACATGTCACATTAAAAGGAAGTGAGGGATGTTTGGGTGGGTTTTATGTGTTGGGTTTTTGTTGTTGGTGGTGGTTTTGTTTTGGATTTTGTTTTGGTTTTGGTGTTTTTTTTTTCACTTGATTGGTTTGGAGGATTTTTTTGTTTTTATGAAGTTTGGAGGTTTTGTTGTGTGGGGTTTTGTTGGTTGGGCTTTCTTGTTTGTTTGTTTTTTTCTGTTGGGGATTGTGTGGTTTTGGGGGTTTTTTTGCTGTTGTTGGGTTGTTTTTTATTTTTTGTTTGTTTGTTTTATTGATTGGTTGGGTTTTTTTTTAAGCAAGCAAACTCAGTACAGTAAAAGCATAGAAGCCGTACCACGAATTGAAATTGTATGTTCTGGCTATTCTGGGTTTCGTACCACTGGTGGCTTCTCCAGGTCTTCTTACTGGGAAGTTTTCATCACTTGCTGCCACTAGGTGTCCCTGTTTGCTCCTGTGTGCAGGAGAAGGCTTCATGAAAACATGAGCAGAAGGGTTTGAAAACAAGACAGTAAATTTCCTTTGTGATATTCAGAGTTCTGTTTGACGAACGTCTTGCCCATTGCTGAAGAGGACATATTAATAGATTGATAACTGTGCATTAATATTTCAAAGTAAACTTAAAAAGCAAAACAAAAAGCCTAAACATTAATGTGGTCTTTAAGTGGTGTTTTTGATACTACATAGCTATGTAATATCAAAAATAGGGAAATTTGTCGAAAAATGTCAGGTGAAGTCTTCTATTTGGTAAATTTAGGTGAATTTATTATAATTAAAAAGATATTAATAGAATTTTTTATAAAAACAGAATTTTCAGATAATGCACTTTAATTATACATGGCTAAGAGTGATTAAGAAATGTGTATTGTGATAAGCCTCTCAACGACATCCTGCCAAATGGGATAGTTCAATAATTAAAAGCCTTGGATGCATTGTACAGCCACCTGACCCTTACAATGAATGTTAAATAGATCACTAGTTATATAAAATCATTTGGTTTATACCATAATTCTCTTAATAATCAAGTCGTTAATAAATGTTATGCAGAGATTATTGTAGTGGGCAACTTGTCTAATTAAAGTCAGCAGCCATTATGACATGAGAGCTGAGAGCTTTTAAAAGTAATGATAATTATTATAAATTTTCTTCTGAAGAAATGGAAGAGTGCAAAGTAGTATGAAAATATATTCTTTAGATTATAATAAGCAAGATACTTGAACAGACACCTCAGAAGATTAAATAATTATTCCCTGTAACATCAAAAGGCAGCAAGTGAAACACTGAGCCAAATTATACCAATATTGTCTGGAGAACAAGAGTTCTTGAGCAATGTCTTTTTCAAAACATAGACCTTTACTTAAATCAGCAAGCTCTCTTGCTTCTCAGTACTATTCAAAATCTAACCACAGAAAAGCTACTTTTCTGGACCTGCAGTCCTGAAACTATAATTACAAGTTTACTTGAACTTGTACAGAACAATAATTGTCTTTTGAAGATGAACAGTTTTATTGCTAGACCTTTGTATCACACATAGTCCAAGAATTTTGGATTGGGGAAATAAGGTTTTGTTTTACAAGTGTTTATTAACAATACAGTTTTGTTGGAATGTCTACTGGTTTTAAGATACTTATGGTCTTGATTTAAAATTTGTGTCTGCAGTCTTTTAATCCAAAAGGGAGAGTTTTACAGCTCCGTTGCAGTGAAAACTTATGGATTGATGAATGCATTGATAGACCATAGCTTGCTGTCTTGTTTGGAGGCGAAATGAGAGAAAGTCAAAGAGCAACTTGCTGATCAAGACAGGTATGATAGTATGGTATTTGGTTTGGAGTTTTTGCTTTTGTGATTTAAATTGAAGTCTGAGTGCTGGCAGATCAAAAGAGCTACGAGATAGATTTATTATAAAAGTGAAAATTGGTCTTTAAGGATACTGTGGCGTGGTCCACTACTCTGAATCACAGCATGGGATCAGGCTAGTTTGAGCATCTTTATTGTAGTACAATTTTATGGTAACGCATAAGAAGAGCAGTGTTAGGACACTTTCTTATTAATATGTGTAAGGACTAGCTTTTTCTTTCTTTGCTTTGTTAACTTAGTAATTGCTGTAACTGATAATCAGGTTAAATTTTCTATACAATAGGCACTGGAAGGAGGAGGACTAGTGCTTTGCCATTCAAAATTAAGAAATAGAACGTGATTTGTGAGCAAGGGATTTTAACCTGTGTTATGCACCAGTAGAAAGTGCAAGTAAGAATCTGCTTCGGTTTTGTTATCAGTAAAATAATTGAGTAATACCAGTGTTTTACTAGTTTGCCAGTGAAGTTACCAGGTTAAGTGAAAAATGGTAGTGATACATGTAATAAAAGCTTCTGCATTGCATATGTTAGCTATATAAAGCATGCAGAAATCTTACAAGACACTGAAAATACAATACATTGAAGAAGAAGAAAAAAAAGGTCAGAATAATTATAAGATGCACATTAGTTAAAGCATATCAACATGCCCTGCAAACATTAATTCTATTGCTGGTTATCACAGTATCACCAAGGTTGGAAGAGACCTCACAGATCATCAAGTCCAGCTCCTTACCACAGAGCTCAAGGCTAGACCATGGCACCAAGTGGTTATAATACAGCATGCACTCTTTCATACCCTCTGTTAAAGAAAAATGCAGTTACAGTCTTAAGAGGAAAACAACAACAACAAAAGTTCTAACTAGTATTTCAGAGCTGCTTAGAAGTGGTACAAATTTAAGGTTTAATGTAGTTTCAGTTGTAGATTTCTGTACCTGTCCCTGTGGAACATGAATATCCTACAAAGTTTAAGTAGAAAGCCGTGTGAGATTTTACTATGTTTATTGCTACTGTGGTAGGTAGTACTTAGTACTGGAAAATGACATCTGGATCTTCCATTAGAGTTCTCTAATCAGGCAGTTTACTATGTTTATTGCTGCTGTGGTAGGTAGAACTTAGTAGTGGAAAATGACATCTGGATCTTCCATTAGAGTTCTTTAATCAGGCAGTATCAACACATATTTATATATTAAAATCTATGACTTAGAGAAAAATCAGTTGGGAGTGTTAGTCCTACTGAAAACCAGTAGTAACTGAGTAGTGTGAGTACTTGACTACTTGGCTACCTGAAATTCTGCAGTCAAAGCAGAAAAAGCAGATGAAGGAGAGGTGAACAGAAATATTATCCCAGTCTTATTTTCAGGAACAGGAGCAAAATTACATCATTCAACTGAAATGTTGCATATGGAATACAGAATACTTTATTGAATGAGTTCAATTAATTTCTCAGAGCTCCCTCTCCAATAATCTCATCCAGAAAATGAATCTAACTCTTATTACACTAAAGTGTTGAAAATGTTTAATGTCTTTTTCTGTCTTGCTTCAATCAATTTTTTTAATGCAAATGTATTGCTAAAGGAATGGAGACAGGAAAGTTTAATAAATAACAGTACCAGTGCCTAAGTCATTAATTCTGTCATGCCTAAGATAAACTTTATCATTTTGAAGCCTGTGTAGGTTGTGGAAGCTTCAAGCTTTGCTAGGAAGTTGTCTTCCTTTACAAATGCTACCTGCTTCTGAGATGCATCAATACCATGCTAAATGAAATTAATTCTTCCACTTAAGCATCTTCCCAGCTACTGTAGGTAAGAAATATTTTATTTTGCTTTATAAAATAAATGTTTTCAAGGTAAGTAGGTGTTATGGCAGGTAATGATGCAAGATACAGTTTTTCAAAATTAATGTTGTTTATTAATTTCGATATTCAAGGCTCTCACTACCAATCAGTTTTAATAATAATGAGTTCTTTGCAGTGGTCATGAAAAGGTTACATAGGGCATAAACAGAATCTAGGACACTTAAGAAATAACTAATAATATAAATAATAATATAATAACTAATAATATAACTAATGGAATCATAGAATCATAGAATGGTTTAGGTCGGAAGGGACCTCAAGGATCACC
>WAAF01014705.1:48734-73475 GCA_013400475.1 Tricholaema leucomelas
TAGGCTGGATGTTCGGAGGAAGTTGTTGCCAGAGAGAGTGATTGGCATTGGAATGGGCTGCCCAGGGAGGTGGTGGAGTCACCATCCCTGGAGGTGTTCAAGAAAAGCCTGTCTGAGGCACTTAATGCCATGGTCTGGTTGACTGGCTAGGGCTGGGTGCTAGGTTGGACTGGATGATCTTGGAGGTCTCTTCCAACCTGGTTGATTCCATTCTATTCTATTATTATCATTGGTGGGGATTTTTGGGTGTTTTAGGATATGTTTCAATAAATGTTGATAAAAGAAATAGAGTTTAAACTTCAGTGAAAAAATATATTACTTAACAAACCTATTGATAAGTTCAGAGACTTGCTGACTAAAAATGGGCAGAAATGGACTTCAGCTAAATCGAGATATAGATCCAAAGAATTGTGCTCAGAAGAGCCCTACTGTGACACCTAACTCTGAGGAGTGACAGACATTGTTCCTGTGGGAGACTAGCTGTTCTTACTGGAAAGATTCAAGCACAGTATACAGGTACTGGAGCCTGATTTAATGGAGGCTGATTTGCTCTAGGCTGTCTCTGTACTTAATAATAAACAGATGTTAAAAGCCTCCTTAAGAACTGAATCGCTCTCTCAAGATAGCAGTTTTTTTCAGTTGACATGTCCCTTTGTCCCTCAGGGAAAGTAAAGATCTAAGATAATTTAAAGGCTCATTTAAGTGCTGAAAGATAGATGGGAGAAACTCAAGGAATCTGGTTTTGGCTATGTCAGATATCACTAAAAGTGACTAAGCATCAATGCTGCTAACCTCAGTTTTGGAAATTAAGGAGTAGCTTACATCAATGATCCACACTATTGTGTTTTTTAAATGTTACTAATGAGAAAGCTGAGTTTGAGGTTGTGTCTGTGGGAAGTCTTTAATCACAAACCAGATGAATCAACAAATCTGAGGGACAGAAGGTTCTGAGACAGATAAAATTATGTTTGACTGAGTCAGACTGCTAACAGAAATTTTTATTACTAATCTATATCGAAATATTCCGTGGTGTATTCTAACTCTGAACATGCCTGTTCAAGAGTTAATTAGCCTTACATTCACAAGTCCCAAAAGGAAAAGAGCACATGAGAAATTCACAGTTGCTGTGATGTTGCAGGTCTTAAAAACAACTCATGGCTTCAGATCTCTTCTCTGCTGTGTTTTTTTTCCATCACTGTATTACAACCTACTAACTTTTATGCAGTCTATTTAGTTTTGGACCGTGGAGAATCAAAGGCATCTCTTATCAAATATTTAATGAAGCTCTTTAGACGGAGTGAAATGCCATACTTTGGTGTATCATCTATATCCTAACAGCTACCACAGAAGGGTCTTGTAAGAGGTCTTTCCTTGTCATATGCTTTAACATATATGCTCCAACAAGAAAGTAATAGTCCTTATAATGCTTATACCAGTTCAAAGAGTCAGGAATACCTCCTCTCTCCAGCCTGAGCATTATGAGCTACCTTGTCCTGACCTCAACCATCAACAACTCAACCAGATAACATCACTTATACTGATACAGAGGATCTTGAAAACACCTAATGTTAAGTTAGCTCTATGTTTTTATCAGGTATAAAATTGTTTTTTGAATATGAGTTAAAAACAATTTCTATGTAAAGGCAATATCTTTAATACCAGCCCACAACATTTTCAGTCTAAATGCTATAAGCTATTATCAAGGAGCTTTGCATAGAGAATCCTGGGGCTTTTTTTTGATACTTTATAATATTCTGAAAACTGCAAACAGGGGTTTTTCTTTATTTCTTCTTGCTTTTCTGTTGTTGCTAGTCTGCTGATTCTGGCATTGCTCAGGATGCTTTATAAAACATCTAATATGTCTTGAGGATCACAGAGCACTGGCACAGGCTCCCCAGAGAGGTTGTGGAGTCTCCTTCTCTGGAGACTTTCAAGGCCTGTCTGGATGTGTTCCTCTGTGATCTGTGTTCGAAAGGATTGTCCTGCTCTGGCAACGGGGTTGGACTCGATGATCTCCTTATTTCCTTGGGTCCCTTCCAACCCCTAACATCCTGTGATCCTGTGATTCAACCCTACATTTATTTTATTACATAAAGCACATTTTCTGTGCTTGTGTTAATATCTTAAGAGTGGGTTTAATTTTTTTTTCTTTCTGAGTTGGTGTCTCTGAACACCAGTGTATTTTGATACCAAATTACTGCTTTTTCAGATCATTAAAACCAGAGTATTTGGCTCAGCTGTCTCAAATACTTTATTGAAGGAGCATTCCAGGAAGAGCATGCCCTGTTTTAATGCAAAATTTGATGAGACTGTTCCTTTCATGCGGAAGCTCAATGATACGAAACTCTAACCAAGGAATTTGATAACATGAGTTTAATGGTCTCTTCAAATTGGCATGTTTCAAAATCACTTCCTCCCAGTCAGATGAAGCTCTGAATGTGGCAGACGAGGCTTTTACATTTTATGAAGCCATTCATAGATCTAAGCTTTTAATATTCATCACTGACTGTAGTATTCAATTTGTTCAGCGTGACCTTTTCAAACTCTATATAAACAGGTTTCGAACTCTATATGAAGAGGGTTATTTTTTTCAGTGATTCAAATTAACCAGTATAAAAATATCTGTGAAGCCACAACAGTTAGCATAGTGGTTATAGATACTGGCTAAATCCTCCAGCACTGACAGTACTGTTTAAAAAAGTATTTCTTTGGTGACTTTTTCACTAAAGAGGTGAAGGTCAGTGTTTGCAGTTACATTTTCCAGTGTAATAATAGATGTACAGAGTTAACAGAGATGGAAAATACAACTTTTTAGTCAAGGGGGAAATAATCAGTTCTATTAGAATTGAATGCTTAGATTCTCAGGGGAGACCTTATTGCTATCTACAACTACCTGAGGGGTGGTTGTAGCCAGGAGGAGGTTGCTTTCTTCTCTCAGGCGGCCAGCACCAGAACAAGAGGACACAGCCTCAAGCTGCACCAGGGGATATTTAGGCTTGAGGTGAGGAGAAAGTTCTTCACTGAGAGAGTCATTGGCTACTGGAATGGGCTGCCCATGGAGGTGGTGGAGTCGCCGTCCCTGGAGCTGCTCAAGGCAGGATTGGATGTGGCACTTGGTGCCGTGGTCTAGCCTTGAGCTCTGTGGTAACGGCTTGGACTTGATGATCTATGAGGTCTCTTCCAACCTTGGTGATACTGTGATATTATATTCTTTCAGCCTACTCCAGATGCCTATCTTATTTCTCAGTGAAGAATAAATTATTGTAATTTCCAGACACTTGAATATTCTCATGTAAATAGAAACCAATTCTAGAGACTCTGAAAATGAATGTGAGATGAACTTCCAGATCCAGATGAAGTCTGTTGTGTGGCATTACATGTTTCCAGCTGATCACTTATTTTGCAGGATGCTCTCCATTAAAATGCTAAGATATAGAATCATAGAATCATAGAATGGTTTAGGTTGGAAGAGACTTCAAGGATCATCCAGCTCCAACCCCCTGCCATAGGCAGGGACACCTCCCACTAGAGCAGGTTGCTCAAGGCCTCATCCAGCCTGGCCTTAAACGCCTCCAGGGAGGAAGCATCCACAACCTCCCTGGGCAACCTGTGCCAGTGTCTTACCACCCTCACTGTAAAGAACTTCTTCTTAACATCCAGTCTAAATCTGCCCTCTTCCAGTTTAAACCCATTCCCCCTTGTCCTGACATTACTAGACATTGTCAATAGTCCCTCCCCAGCCTTCCTGTAGGCTCCCTTCAGATACTGGATATGTAAATGTTCCAGACTACACTTACCAAAACTTTTAACTGAGTAAGACTTCAGAATTCAATTTCACAGCATGGAATTTGCTACTTCTCTGTGAATTAACTTTGTGATGAGGATAATTTAGTCCTTTGAATTCAGCTAGTTAATACTTACTAAAAAATTCTGAGCACATTCTGGAATACCAGCTCATGCTGAAAGGTATGGAAGAGTCCTTTCTTAAGGAATTGTGCTAAAGAAGGATAATTTTCATTCTTAAATGCCTTTTTTTAAATGGAATATACCCTCCTATTTCAGTATTTACTGTATTATAGATATGAGAAAGTAATAATGGCAAATACATACACTTGTTTTTGTTTTATATAGCCTGTGGTCACATCATATTTCAAAGACAGTATTGAATCTGCTTCTCCCAAAGATTTTTAAGGTCAGCTTGACCCCTGAATAATGTTCTTCACTGAAAAACTAATATAGCTGTATAGTAAGGGAGAAAAACGCTTGCAGTGTCAGTTCAGAGAAACAGGAAGACAAGTGGTTCTGAAGATGGCAGAGTGTATATGAAGGTCCTGGAGGTGTAACTCTCCTATATGCATATATATGTGTGTATATATCTGTGTGTTTGTATAGGAGAGCGCATAAGTAGGTGTCTATGCCTAACCCTCCTATATTACACAGAATCACAGTTTAACTCCATCTCTCTTTTGGAGGAATATGTTTTGCTACCTATTAGTAATGCATCATTCCTCACTCATCTGCCTTCTTTAAGATACCACACAGGTACAGAGGGAAAGCACTCAATCATTTCCCCAAGAGTGGCTGCATTTGCTCTTTGCCTGCATGCAGATACACAGAATACCGATGTAATTTTCCTATAATCTCCACTACTCATTTGACTCCATAACAATAAAGCAGAATCTGTCCTTTCAGATGAGATTTTCAGACATGCATCACACAGGGGTGCATGCTTGGTGAGTTTGAGTATTTTGATAATTCTGTACATAAAATGCAGTACAATTCTGTACATACCATAAAGAACTAGATGAATCTGTAGTAGCTGCAACTAAATATCATATGTTGTTTTGTGACAATGAATCTAGATAAAGTGGAGGCATCTGAAAGGAAGCTAAGGACCACTGAGCAGGACAACTATCTAACGTCTGTTTGAAAACATGTTGAGATCAGTATGAGCACAGTGTCTTTATCCTTGGAGAATCTGGGTGTAAAGATTGTTTTCTCTAAATGCATCATTCCCAATACCAGCCTGAGACTAATGGGCCCTTGGACATAAATTAGCCAATCAGAATGGCACTTTTCCAAGCTTGACCATATTAGGTGAAAGCAGAGCTTTTGTTTACCTTTCCTGTGGTTGCTTCACCCAGCACAGAAGGAGAGGGAGCAGGGGAACATGTCTGGACAAGAATCACAGAATCATAGAATCAGTCAGGGTTGGAAGAGACCACAAGGATCATCTAGTTCCAAGCCCCCTGTCTTAGACTCAGTGGCTTCAGGTGCTTTGTCCTCTTTCCCGTGGTTGCTTCTCCCCATAGCAGAAGTGAGGAGAGCAGAAAAACATGCCTGGGCAAGCCAAGGCATGGATAAGCCCATTTGTGCCCTATCAGGCCTACCACAACACCATGGAAACAGTTGAAATCAATTTTAACTGAGATGATTAAAAGAAAAAATTAAAAGACACTGCTGAACTCAATTCTATTTCAATTGAGTTGATTGTGCTATTAAAAAGTAGTATTTTTTTCCAAACATCTTTCAACATCTAGAGGTTATGTATAAGGTAGAGTGCTTGCATATTTGAAACTAAAGTTACACTTTACCTCAGTATTACACTGTTGCCATGTGGTTTTGACCCTGTGTGATAGTTTGGGTGTTCCCTGCCCCCCCACACTGAAGAAAATCACCCAGACTAGACTCAGCTGAGCTGGGAATTGAAGAATGAAGCTTTATACTTACAGCTTAGCACAATATACAAACAAATATTTACTATATATGTATCTACAGCTATAGACAGAAATATACGAGTAAAAAAATAATACAGAAACACAACAGCCCTCTCAGAAACCAGAGTCCAAGGAGGGGCTCCCAACCACCCTTCCACCTCCCTTCCACCCCTCTACCTTATCCCAGACCTTACCTTCCATTCAAGGTGAGTTTGGAGAATCGGCATGGGGGGTTAGGAAGATGGAAGGTTTAGTTAACACAGACAGCAGGTTAGGAAGAGAAGGGAGGCAGCCAGAGCCAGAGAGAGCAACTGTGTTATCTGTGTTGTTGTTTTTATCCATCTCAGCAAGCCTATGAGTGCAATAGACATCCCCATTGTTTCCTTTTCACAGCCTATAATCTAATTCCTCTCACTAAAATATCCCAGTTAGGCCCAAACTAGCACACTCTGGATTTCTCTGGTAGTCCTTTTACCTGCTGACTGTCAGTTTTAAGTATAGAGTTCTTTCAATATATGCAAAGTTAATAACCTATATTAATTTTGATATCCAGACAAAGATTGTTAATAACTATGAAAATTGTTTATTAACATTAAATCTCACCAGAAAACTTATTTACAGTGTTCAGGACACATGGGTTGGATAGTTATAGACACACAGGGAACAGGCAAATCTAGAACACTTTAAGAATAACTAGCAAATCATAGAGTCATAGAATCAATCAGGTTGGAAGAGACCTCCAAGATCATCCAGTCCAACCTAGCACCCAGCCCTGTCCAGCCAACCAGACCATGGCACTAAGTGCCTCAGCCAGGCTTTGCTTCAACACCTCCAGGGACATGGAAACATGAAACTTAAAACTGGAAACATGAAACTTAAAACTGGAAAGAGGTTCTTAGTTTCAATTATACCTCTTGCCCACCAGAGGACTTAAGAGAGTCCTTTCTTCTACTAAGGCAGAAAGGCAGAATAGAGTCTAGTCATAGAGTGTCTTCGAAGGAGGCTTTGAATACTTACAAAATAGTGTCAAACAGTATCCAAGACTTGGAGGGAAAGCATGCCACAGCGAAAGCATCCATGTGGCAGGGCCTATCTGTTGTTTTGCCTGAATGTAACGGCTCCCTTGGCCACACAAATCCACCAGTCAGAATGGCACTTTGCCGAACCTGACCGTATTAGGTGAAGTCAGGAGCTTGCATTCCTTTATTTGGGAAAAACGAGTCTGGGCAAGTCTTGGACCCTCAAGGTGGATGTCTCCAAGCTTTTTGTCTTCTCTCTGTGCTCCTCTTCCTTCCTTCTCTCAATTCAAGAGAGACATTGAGGTGCAGGAACGTGTCCAGAGAAGGGCAACAAAGCTGGTGAAGGGCCTGGAACACAAACCCTATGAGGAGAGGCTGAGGGAGCTGGGGGTGTGCAGCCTGCAGAAGAGGAGGCTCAGGGGTGACCTCATTGCTGTCTACAGCTACCTGAAGGGAGGCTGTNGGAAGGGAACCATGGGATCCTGCCTGGGCAAGCCAGAACATACGTCTTCCACAGTAAGAGCCCATACAAATTTGCAGTCCCTGTGTGTTGAAGGAAAGCTAGAACGTTGGCAGATTTTGCACACATTTAGATATGCCTAGTCTGCCATGCTATCACCTAGCATGCATTTAGAACGTTTTTCAGCCACACAAGAGTGGCTGCTTTGGAGCTTTTCCAGAAGCTCAGCTCTGAGTCAAAGAGAGAAGTCTACATTTACAAAGAACCATTCACAGCTGTCAGAAGTTAGCTGTCTGCGGCACTCAAAGTACAGCTGCAGTTTTTCCAGCATACTGACAACTTCTGTGGCAACCAGAGTCTGTTGGCTAGTACTGGAATTTCTGAAGCTTTATCAGAAGAAAAGTCTCATTGCCAATGCCTGTAATTTCCATTTCGACGTTTTTAATTCTCTTTTTATTCTTTTCTGTTCCAAATACATACTATATTTTTTCCCCTGAAGTTAGGAAATGATAAGATAGCAGGTTTTGAAAGAAAATGCTTATTACCATCAGCAGCAGTATTTAAGTGGAAGTGGTAGGATTGTATCCTCCCAGTGTTGCTACAGTCACAAGCATAGTCGTAACCTCCTCTGTGTATTCCAGTTAGGATGCTATCTGCAATCCCATTTCTTCTGTAGACACTCTGAATCTTCCTCATTTGTGTTCATAAAGAATGTACAGAGAAACAAAGATATTGGGATGTAATGCAGCGTGAAGATTTAATTTTCATTTGCAGAATTCTGCAACTGCATTTCTCAGAGATACAGCAATAATCTGAGGTAAAATGTTGGTGCATTTTGTTTCTCATCCCCTCCATTCGTTGTCTCCTTGGAAAATTTGCATAATTACAGCAAGGAGGTAAAACCCAATTTGGAACACAAACCATACTTTGTTATTACCTATGAGCAGTGCAGTATACTAGAATGATATAAAGCTGTATATAGTAAACAGTAGCTTTGTTTTGAATTGCATTCTAGAACATAATCTTCAAGAATATACAGAATATAAAAGAACAGAGGAGAAAAACCTACAATGAAGCCAGTGAGATCCATCTGTAGATTTCACATTAGTCAAGAATGAAAATCAGGATAGTTTTTATGACTTGTATTTGTGATGGTTTGGGTGTCCCCCGCCCCCCCACACTTTTAGAAATCACCCAGACTAGACTCAGTCAGCTCTGGAAATTTGAATGAAGCTTATATTTACAGCTGGCACAATGTACAAGCAGATANACACATCCCAGCAAGACTGTGAGGGAAGTAGACCTCACCATTGTTTTCATTTTACAGCCTATCATCTAGTTCTTCTCACCAAAACATGCTAGCTAGGCTCAAACTAGCACAGTATTTTACATCTAAAGCGGTTTCAAAGTTATCTTCTAAGTAAGTTTGGATTGTTTTGTTTTAATTTTTTTTTTACTAATTAATTAGTAATTTAGTAAGCAATTAGTGAAATTAGTAATTTAATTATTAATAAATCTGGTGGATTTCAGGCTGTTGGTTTGTGCTTGGAATTTTTAAGTGTCAATGACCAAGGGACTTGAAAGGGAGGCTGGAGCCAGATGGGGTTGGTCTCTTCTGCCAGGCAACCAGCAACAGAGCAAAGGGACACAGTCTCAAGTTGTGCTGAAGGAGGTCTAGGCTGGATGTTAGGAGGAAGTTCTTCCCAGAGAGAGTGATTGGCATTGGAATGGGCATAGTGCCATGGTCTGGTTGATTGGAGAGGGCTGAGTGCTAGGTTGGACTGGATAATCTTGGAGGCCTCTTCCAACCTGGTTGATTCTCTGAGATCTGATAATCAGTAATAATCATAGAATCATTGATATGCTTTCCACATTGAGCTGAATCTTGACAAATCACTGAGGTCAAAGGAAATATTAAATAGAGCAGCACTGGTCATAAATAGAATAGAATAGAATAGAATAGAATAGAATAGAATAGAATAGAATAGAATAGAATAGAATCAACCAGGTTGGAAGAGACCTCCAAGATCATCCAGTCCAACCTAGCACCCAGCCCTATCCAGTCAGCTAGACCATGGTCTCTCTAGAAATTCTTAAACATGAATGGGATTTATGTGTGCTTTAGAATTTATATCCTCTAGAATCTGTACATGTCTGTCCGAGTACCTATGGTGAAGTTACTGAAGTTACCTATGGTGATTCTATAATTCTGTGATTCAAGGAATCTTGGGCCAACTCTCTTTTGTTTGTATCACTTGGAAATAGCTGAAAATGTTTGCTATTTCATACAAGGAATCATTGTTAAGACAGAGGAGGGGAAAGACATTTATAGAATCATGACTTGTCTTCGTTTCATTGCTTCGGACCTTGATGCACCTCACTTGTGAGTTCCTTATTGCTTCTGACATTATTATGTTTTTGAGGCTGACCACGTAGTGTAAAAATGTGGAACCCCTGAGGAGTTACAGGGAAAAATCTCTCTGCAATCAGGACTGGGTGTATCAGGCTTTCAAGCTGCTTTGCTGTGCGTAGCACAGTAAGTGACTGCTGCTCAGTGGGAGCCTTTCTAAGTGTCCAGTTTTCCTGAGTACACTTATTTTATCTTTAAAATCTCCTCAATTTCTGTACTATTTTCCACAAAACAAAATGTGTCATGTGAAAGGAAAAGACCTGTAAATGCATGCTGTCAGTATTTTTGATGTTCTTAAAACAAAAAAACAAACAAAAAGCTTCCCTGAAAAAGAAAAAAAAAAAAGGAGAAAAAAAGGGGGGAGAGGAAACAACAACAACAACAAAAAAACCAAATCCCTTTTTTCAAGTTCTTTTTTCTTCTGCAGTAGTAAGTGGATGCCACAGGCGAGTGATTTTGGATATATCTGTGATATGAGCCTCACAGATACAGAAGTATTTGTGTGAATGAGCCTGTGCCTTGTCATGCACAAGATTCAGCACCAGAACAAGAGGACACAGCCTCAAGCTACGCCAGGGGAAATTTAGGCTTGAGGTGAGGAGAAAGTTCTTCACTGAGAGAGTCATTGGCTACTGGAATGGGCTGCCCAGGGAGGGGGTGGAGTCGCCGTCCCTGGAGCTGTTCAAGGCAGGATTGGACGTGGCACTTGGTGCCATGGTCTAGCCTTGAGCTCTGTGGTAACGGCTTGGACTTGATGATCTGTGAGGTCTCTTCCAACCTTGGTAATACTGTGAGACTGTGATTTCCTTTGGAAGATAATCTCTTGAATTTGAATATGTTGTCATATTCTGGGTAGTGCTGCCTTACTATATTAATGTGCACATCAGGATGGCACTCAGTGAAAAGTACTTTCCCTCTGTGTTGCTGTTTCTCGTCAGTTTTACAAAGTAAGCTTTGTTTTCTTTGGTTGAGTTTTATGCCTTTACTGTGTCTTTTCCCTTCCCTTAATTTATGAAGCCAGTTCCAAGTCACATTATTGTAATCAGTCACAGTTACCAGATCACTCTATGCATTGTAATATATATATATATATATATATAAATGTCTGAGATGATTGCCATGATTTTTAAAAGACTAATCAAACCCCCCTGTTGTAGAAGACAATGAAAATCAGTATCTTAAAGAGAGATTCAGAAAAAGAAAGTTGATATTTTATTTCAAAAGCTGTCTTAGTAAGTGTATTTTCTTCCCATTCCTGAGAAGAGAGAAGAGCCACATTGACAGATATCTTCATTACCCTGTGGAGCCCAAGAAAATCTTTATACCAAATAGCACATTATTATTGTATTGCCATCGTGTTGCCACAGGTTTCTAAGCAGCCTTGAGGCATTCACTTTCTAACCCACTGGGAGCTCTTCATCTCATGAAATATGACATGCCCATTTTGGGTAGAAAAGTACTCAAATCAAGTCACCTTTCATCATCTCAGGACCTGAAAGTTGTCAAAAGGCTAGCTTACATATATTTCATTGTTTGGATTCTCTGTTTCATTCTGGCCACCGTTCATGGAGTAAAAGATTAAATGCTCAGGGAAAAGAAAAAAGAAGAAAATAAATCTTGAAATGTTGTTGCTGTTTCTTTGTGAAACCCATCCCTGCACCTTGTTTTCTAGCACAATAATAAACTGTCACTCAATCACACTGGAAAGCAGAAAAGTTGATGATACTTTGTTGCTACAAGAAGCTCATTATAACTCGGTAGCCCTTGTGCAATCCATTTATCACGAGTTGAGAAATAAATTATATGGGGAATGCAAAAACTCATAGCTGAACTATTAAAAGAGGCAAGAGTTTTGAAAAGGAGATGGTCAGTCAGATCAGGGAGAGCTGGAGGGACAAAAGGAAGACAAACTCATGGATCAAAATAAAGTTCAGTAAGAGCAAGAAACCAAAGCGGAACAATCATAGAATCATAGAATGGTTTAGGTTGGATGGGACCTCAAGGATCATCCAGCTCCAACCCCCTGCCATAGGCAGGGACACCTCCCACTAGAGCAGGCTGCTCAAGGCCTCATCCAGCCTGGCCTTAAACGCCTCCAGGGAGGAAGCAGCCACAACCTCCCTGGGCAACCTGTGCCAGTGCCTTACCACCCTCAATGTAAAGAACAAATCATGTACCACCACCTAGTAGCAGAATGATGCTCTGCCAGTCTCCAAGCAATGACTACCTTAGAAGAACTATCCCCAGACCTCCCTCTTTCCCCTGTTTGATTGCTAAGCATGATGTTATTATAGTGTACTGAATATCCCTTTAGTCAGTTTAGGTCAGATGTTCTGTCCCGTACAACTCTCTTGCTCGTCTCTAGCTGACTCCCTGTGGTGGCAGAGAGAGAAACAGGGACATCCTTGATGCTGTGCAGACACTGTTCAACAACAGTTAATACATTACTATGTTATCAACACTGTTAATTGATAATCTAAAGGGGCATCATGCAGGCCACCATGAAGAAAAGCTCTATCCCAGCCAGACCCAGTAAAATACATCCATCTTTTATCAGCAAAGACTACCACTTCTGGCACTATTTTTGTAAGACAGCTGATCATAACTCCTGCCAAGGACATGAAGTTAAACTGAGTGGTCTCCTGTGTTGATGCTTTGTGACACCATTTTTAGATTCTTAACCCACACTTCTACAAATTGCAAGGAAGCAGACTGTACACTCATGTCTTAAATTCTCTTAAGGAAACTAAATGTCAAGGGAGAAGAGTAAAAATCATCTACACTGTTTAAAATTCATTTAAAAACATAGTTTCAGAACTATCCTCTTCTGAGAGCAGGGAGCTATTAAGAGCTGTCATCAAAACGTGTGTGTAGTTTACCCAAGTACAGACATAATAAATGCATTCAGAGAAACATAATAGATAAGGACTCAAATTAGAAAATACACATGGAACATATATGCTCAGCAAGTTTTATCTTTATTACAAAGTATTCCTGTCGTGGGTTTACTAAAGACAGGCGACAGAAATTAAACTCTCAGATCAAATTGGAGAGAAAATACAGAATTGTATTTAGAGAGAGAGAGATACAGCGACAGATCTTACAGAGCAATTTCCCCATCCATGGCAAAAACCCTTGAAGTTTCCCCATTCCCCAAAAAAACTAAATCTACCTTCCCCAGTGCTCCAATCCTCCCCCCACCCCCGCCCCCAATGCCTCCAACCAGCCAAGAGGCCTCCTGCTTACATGTTCCCGATAAAGTGGCTCCTGCCACACACCCAGGGCAGGAGGAGGAAGAAAGGAGAATGAACTGACCTTGTTGTCAGTCTTTAAGGAGATAGCAGAATTATGGGATTGAATAACAATCTTCTAGTCCCCAGAAAAAAAAATTAACCCTATAGCCTCAACCTGGGACAATTCCTTTCAAAATAGCAAGATAGCATCTCAGTGACTTCTAGCAAGTGATACACTATGTTCTGGCAAGAGTTTCTTAAACAGATGACTAAAAATGAAAGGACATATTAATGTCTGTATATACCCACACTCACATGACCACCACTATATCAAAGAATCACAGCATCATTGAGGATGGAAAGAACCTCTGGAGGTTATCTTGCCCACTTCCTCTGCTCAAGAAGTGGCAACTAGAACAGGTAGCACAGCACGATGTCCAGACCACTTCTGAGTATCTAGTTGACTGGATAGGGCTGGGTGCTAGGTTGGACTGGATGATCTTGGAGGTCTCTTCCAACCTGGTTGATTCTACTCTATTCCACAACCTCTCTAGGCAACATATATGTATCTGCACTATGTGTCTAATATTTTTAGAGATGAATCAAAAATGATAATTTTGGCAAACATCCAAACAAAAGACTACAGTTCGCCTTTAAGGGTGTAATGCTTCATCCTTTCCACTGGATATGGTTATGTGCTAGTTTGAGCCTAGCTAGGATATTTTGATGAGAAGAATTAGATTATAGGCTGTGAAAAGGAAACAGTGGGGATGTCTGCTGCACTCATAGGCTTGCTGAGATATATAAGAACAAGAACACAGATAACGGATTCTCTCCCTGGGCTTTGGGCTGCGCTTCTCTCCCTAACTTGCTGCCTGACTAATCCATCTGCTTTCTAACCCCCCTGGCCAATCCTCCAAATGTAAGGCAAAGTCTGGGGTCAGGAGGAGGGGTGGGAAGAAGATGGAAGTCTGTTTTGGAGCCCTTTCTAGGGACTCTGGTTTCTGGGAGGGCTGTTGTGTTTCTGTATTACTGTTTAACTTGTATATTTCTGTGTATAGCTGTATATGTGTTGTAAATATCTGCTTGTATGTTGTCCTAAGCTGTAAATATAAAGCTTCATTCTTTAATTTCCAGCTCAGCTGAGTCTAGTCTGTGTGATTTTCTTAAGTGTGAGGGCTCAGGTAACACCCAAACCAAATATTTTCAGCTTAGCACAATATACAAGCAGGTATTTACAATATAGACAGAAATATACAAGGTGAAAGGTAATACAGAAACACAACACCCCTCCCAGAAACCTGAGTCCCGAGGAGGGGCTCTCAACCACCCCCTCACCTTCCCCCTACCTCTCTCAACCTTACCCCAGTCCCAAGGAAGAATGGAGGTTCGGCCAAGAGGGTTAAAAAGCAAGGTGAAGCAGCCAAGCAAAAGGAGGGTGAGGTTAGAAAGCAAGATGGAGTCCAGCCAGCAGCCTCAGCTTCTCCCCTAGGCAAAGCTCCCCAGCGAAGAGAAGAAGCAAGTGCAGTAATCTTTGTTTTGCCTTTCTTCTTTACACATCCCAGCAAGACTGTGAGGGAAGTAGACCTCACCATTGTTTTCATTTCTCAGCCTATCATCTAGTTCTTCTCACCAAAACATGCTAGCTAGGCTCAAACTAGCACAAAGCATTAGTCAGGCAGCAAGTTAGGGAGAGAAGCGCAGCCCAAAGCCCAGAGAGAGACTCACTTATCTATGTTTGTGTTCTTGTTCTTATACATCTCAGCAAGCCTATGAGTGCAGCAGACATCACCACTGTTTCCTTTTTACAGCCTATAATCTAAATCCTCTCACTAAAATATCCCAGCTAGGCTCAAACTAGCATGTTACTTTGCTTAATCTATTTGTTAACCATCACAAGGCCACTTCTATACTCGTTTTTTTCCCCTAAAGATGAATATCAAGACTGATTTACGCCACCTTCTTTGTAAGAATACAAGAACTACAGTTTACAGTTTAATTTAAAATGCTCTTTACAAAATTGTATGCTCTTATTCAGAACTATGCTTTAGGACTATGTCATGATCTTGAAAAACATACATGAGGATATTTACTTATCCAACTATCCATCTAAATTTCAAGTCATATGCAATATGGATAAATACTAAAATCAATAAATAGGATTTTTCCATTGTGAAGTTTATACTAAGAAGTTTAGTTTTATGAGAGTTCTTTTAAGAAATATCATAGAATCAACCAGGTTGGAAGAGACCTCCAAGATCATCCAGTCCAACCTAGCACCCAGCCCTAGCCAGTCAACCAGACCATGGCACAGGGATGGTGACTTCACCACCTCCTGAACACCTCCAGGGATGGTGACTTCACCACCTCCCTGGGCAGCCCATTCCAATGCCAATCACTCTCTCTGTGAAGAACTTCCTCCTAACATCCAGCCTAGACCTACCCTGGCACAACTTGAGACTGTGTCCCCTTGTTCTGTTGCTGCTTGCCTGGCAGAAGAGACCAACCCCCACTTCTTTAGTTCAAATTTTAGTTTTCATATGCCATTCAGAAAGACTTGATTGAATTACTTGGTTGATGTTCAAATCATAGAATCATTAGTAATTAAATTAGGTTAAGTCAGAAGGGACCCTTGGAGGCCATCTATTCTGACTCCTCAAAGCAGGGCCAACTTCTAAATATGAGGTCTTATCAGTGTTTTTGTACATGCTGTTCTTCACATCAAGGGAGTAACTGAAAGTCACTTAATCTGTGAAGGAATTTCTGTTGACTTGACTTTCAATTAGCCTGGAGTCATTGATAAGAAATGTCATTGAGTTCCTTTGAAAATCAGCTTGTACTAATGTGGAGTGTTTGAGTATTGTATATATGTGTGGTAAGTTGACCTTGGCTGGGCACTAGCTTCCCACCAAGCTACTCATTGCTGTCTACAACTACCTGAAGGGAGGTTGTAGCCAGGTGGGGGTTGGTCTCTTCTCCCAGGCAACCAGCAACAGGACAAGGGGACACAGCCTCAAGTTGTGCCACGGGAGGTCTAGGCTGGATGTTAGGAGGAAGTTCTTCACAGAGTGATTGGCATTGGAATGGGCTGCCCAGGGAGGTGGTGGAGTCACAGTCCCTGGGGGTGTTCAGGAAAAGCCTGGATGAGGCACTTAGTGCTATGGTCTGGTTGACTGGATAGGGCTGGTTGCTAGGTTGGACTGGATGATCTTGGAGGTCTCTTCCAACCTGGTTGATTCTATTCTATTCTATTCTATTCTATTCTATTCTATTCTATTCTATCACTCCCCTCCTAAACAGGGGAGTGAAAATATAACAAAAGTCTAATGGGTGGAGATAAGGACGGGGACATCACTCAGCAATTACCATCATAAGCAAAACAGGTTTGACTTGGAGAAATTAATGTAATTTATTACCAATGAAATTGGAATAAATCTTAAAATACCTTCTCCCCATTATTCCCTTCTTCCCTGAATTTTCTACCTCCTCCTCTGAGCGCTCTGTGAAAATGACATTTAATGAGGCCTGTGATCAGTTCAACATATGCTGTCTTGCCACTCCTGTTCCAGGTTAAGCCCATTTGAGATGGAGGAGTTGCCTGGAAACCTAATGTGGGCAAGGATACATGGCCCCTCCTGGGGGGAGGACCCCTCGGGTCAAAGTTTATCCTGCTCCCACTTCTATGTACAACCCTGTATAAGAGCCATTTGAGTTCATATCATAGTATCACAGTATCATCAGGGTTGGAAGAGACCTCACAGATCATCAAGTCCAAGCCGTTCCCACAGAGCTCAAGGCTAGACCATGGCACCAAGTGCCACGTCCAATCCTGCCTTGAACAGCTCCAGGGACGGCGACTCCACCACCTCCCTGGGCAGCCCATTCCAGTGTCCAATGACTCTCTCAGTGAAGAACTTTCTCCTCACCTCAAGCCTAAATTTCCCCNTGCTCAAGGCCTCTCACCAGCCTCGTTGCCCTTCTCTGGACACGCTCAAGCATCTCAATGTCCCTTCTAAACTGGGGGGCCCAGAACTGAACACAGTACTCAAGGTGTGGTCTAACCAGTGCAGAGTACAGGGGCAGAATGACCTCCCTGCTCCTGCTGGCCACACCATTCCTGATGCAGGCCACAGAAACAACAACAGAAACAAAAATCCTAATCAGCAAAGCTGATACAGCAGTTGTGGCCCAAAACTAAACATCTTGGCAAATAAAAACACTTGTTGTGCTAGCATTGTTTAATGAAAGTAAATCCCTCACTCAGTTTGTGGAGTGCCAAAGATAACATGGTTTCACATCATGAAATTTTCACATCTTCATTTTGAAGAATGACTATGAAAAACTCAAGAACAATGCACATGAGAAGACAGTAACTAAGATTACTGCTGTAAATGGAGATACGGGAAGAGATAAGCAAAATAAAATCCCTGAGAAAGGAACTGCAATATTTTAGGGTTAAAATTATTCTGTGAAGGTCATTAGGGTCAAGATTCTCGATTAATGCTAGACTCATTGTGCTAGTTTGAGCCTAGCTAGCATGTTTTGGTGAGAAGAACTAGATGATAGGCTGAGAAATGAAAACAATGGTGAGGTCTACTTCCCTCACAGTCTTGCTGGGATGTGTAAAGAAGAAAGGCAAAACAAAGATTACTGCACTTGCTTCTTCTCTTCGCTGGGGAGCTTTGCCTGCTGGGGAGAAGCTGAGGCTGCTGGCTGGACTCCATCTTGCTTTCTAACCTCACCCTCCCTTTGCTTGGCTGCTTCACCTTGCTTTTTAACCCTCTTGGCCGAACTTCCATTCTTCCTTAGGACTGGGGTAAGGTTGAGAGGGGTAGGGAAAGGTGAGGGGCATTGAGAGCCCCTCCTGGGGACTCAGGTTTCTGGGAGGGGAATTGTGTTTGTATTACCTTTTTTCCCTTGTCTATTTCTGTCTATAACTGTATATACTGTAAATATCTGCTTGTACATTGTGCCAGCTGTAAATATAAGCTTCATTCAAATTTCCAGAGCTGGCTGAGTCTAGTCTGGGTGATTTCTAAAGTGTGGGGGGGCGGAGGACACCCAAACCATCACACTCAATGCATTTTAGGACCACAGAAATAACTTTGCTAAGTAACATAACAGCTCCTCATTGTTGCCTTTGAAAAAAACTAGCAGTCATCATTATAGCCTGCTCTTTTATTACCAAATAGCTAGAGTAGTCCTTTCAGGACCTGCATCTCAGGCTTTTCTTTGCCTGAGAATGCTGCCTGGTACATTGAGATAGTGCCATTGCAAGTGTTATGGCTGATAACAGCTAAAACCAGGAGGGAATGAGTCCACAGTCAACTAGCTGAAGAATGGTTTAGCTAGGAAGTGATTTAGCTGAGATAAAGCAAATCTGTATTTTAGTAGGACAACAAAGTCTCAGATTCTTGTCTCTGCACACATTGTTTGCTTCTTTCATTTAAGACATAGGAAAACTACACAAGAAAAAACATTTTTGTAGTGACCAGAGCTCTGTGCTTTACCTTTTACAGGGCTGTTGTAAAATGTTAGCTTAGTCTGGTTTTAACCTAAATGTTAAAAGACTGTTTTTTATCACCCTATAAAAAACAATGTAAATAATTAGGTATAACCACGTGAAAAATAAATCAATACAATCTAGACCAAAATCTGCTATCATTGTTCAGCACTTTAGAGAAAATATAGTTTGTTTTTTTTATTTAGAATAGAATAGAATCAACCAGGTTGGAAGAGACCTCCAAGATCATCCAGTCCAACCCAGCACCCAGCCCTATCCAATCAACCAGACCATGGCACTAAGTGCCTCAGCCAGGATTTTCCTGAACACCCCCAGGGACGGTGACTCCACCACCTCCCTGGGCAGCCCATTCCAATGCCAATCACTCTCTCTGGCAACAACTTCTTGCTACATTTTGAATATTTTGTTGGTCAAGAAGTTGTGATTATGAATTAAATGTAGGTTGAATTTGAAGACAAACAAAAGTGGAAAAAATGTGTGTCTTTTCTGGATTAGTTTATGTGTAACTGGGAGATTTCTTTATGATTCTATACCTAAGGTAATTATTTCCATCAGAGAAAATCAGTGCTAACTGCTCCAGTAAACACTTTTTTATGTTATTTGGCAACCATGCAGCCTGTTTTGGTAGTGATAGAGTTAGAATAGAATAGAATCAACCAGGTTGGAAGAGACCTCCAAGGTCATCCCGTCCAGCCTAGCACCCAGCCCTATCCAGTCAACCAGACCATGGCACTAAGTGCCTCAGCCAGGCTTTTCTTGAACGCCTCCAGGGACGGTGACTCCACCACCTCCCTGGGCAGCCCATTCCAATGGCAAATCACTCTCTCTGTTCTAAAACTTTGGTCTAAAACTTTGATCCAGTATCACCAGTGCCTCTTGCAGACTGAAGCCTGCCTTGGTAGATTAAAATCTTATAGATATGAGACTGGTTTTAATCCACTGAAACAACAGTGTTGTAAACTATCTAACTTCTATGCTCACTATACAGTAATGTCTATTGTATTCTTTATAAATTTAGTATTTCCAAGTGTGATGGTTTGGATCTTCCCTGCCCCCCCCCACTTTAAAAATCACTCAGACTAGACTCAGCCAGCTCTGGAAATATGAATGAAGCTTATATTTACAGCTTAGCACAATGTACAAGCAGATATTTACAGTATATACAGTTATAGACAGAAATAGACAAGGTAAAAGGTAATACAGAAACACAACAGCCCTCCCAGAAACCTGAGTCCCCAGGAGGGGCTCTCAACTGCCCCTTCACCTTCCCCCTACCCCTCTCAACCTTACCCCAGTCCCAAGGAAGAATGGAGGTTCAGCCAGGGGGTTAGAAAGCAAAGTGGATTAGTCCAAAGTGGAGGGTGAGGTTAGAGAGTAAGATGCAGCTCAGCCAGTTCCCCAGCAACAGCCCAAGTGAGAGTAGTGCTGAGTGTCTTATCTATGTTTTGATTTATATTCTTATAGGGTGGGTTTTTAAGGGTAGGTTTGTCTAATTCAAACTGCACATTGGTGACTTACTGAGAAAAAAGTTACCTTGCTGTTTTCTCTGGGACAGTGTCTTTTAAATCACATCACTCATAACTCAGTAAAGAAACTTAAACCCCAACGATATCTGCAACAACAAACTAAACCAAACAAAAACCAAAACCAAAACAAAAAAAAACCACCAAACCAACAAACCCATCCAACCAAAAAAGGCCTCACATTAACAACAATAAAAAAAAGCAGATGATAAATTAGGCATTACTGGGAAATCACTGAACTTAATTGCTTAATTTAAGGAAAAATAATTTTCTTTAGACAACATGGATGGAAATAATAATCAGAGGCTAATACATTCCTTGGTGTGCTGGTTTGAGCCTAGCTGGGATATTTTAGTGAGAGGAATTAGATTCTATGCTGTGAAAAGGAAACAATGGTGATGTCTGCTGCACTCATAGGCTTGTTGAGATGTGTAAGAACAAGAACACAAACATAGATAACTGAGTTCATAGAATCATAGAATGGTTTAGGTTGGAAGGGACCTCAAGGATCATCCAGCTCTAACCCCCTGCCATAGGCAGGGACACCTCCCACTAGAGCAGGCTGCTCAAGGCCTCATCCAGCCTGGCCTTAAACACCTCCAGGGAGGAAGCATCCACAACCTCCCTGGGCAACCTGTGCCAGTGTCTCACCACCCTCACTGTAAAGAACTTCCTCCTAACATCCAGTCTAAATCTCCCCTCTTCCAGCTTAAACCCATTCCCCCTCGTCCTGACATTACTAGACCTTGTCAATAGTCCCTCCCCAGCCTTCCTGTAGGCTCCCTTCAGATACTGGAAAGCCACTCTAAGGTCTCCTCGAAGCCTTCTCTTCTCCAGGCTGCAGAGCCCCAACTCTCTCAGCCTGTCCTCATAGCAGAGCTGCTGCAGCCCTCTGAGCATCTTCGTGGCTCTCCTCTGGACTCAAGACTGTTGCTCTCTGTCTGGGCTTTGGGCTGAACTTCTCTCTCTAACCTAACCTGCCATCTGTGTGGCTAATCCATCTGCTCCCTAACCCCCCTGGCTGACCCTCTAAGCTACCTTGAGCATAAGGCAAAGTCTTGGGTAAGGTAGAGGGGTGGGAGGAAGGTGGAAGGGTGGTTGTGGGCCCTCCTGGGGACTCAGGTTTCTGGGAGGGGAGTTGTGTTTCTGTATTACCTTTTTGACTTGTATATTTCTGTATATATTGTCAATATCTGCTTGTACATTGTGCTAAGCTGTAATTATAAAGCTTCATTCAATTTCCAGAGCTGCTGAGTCTAGTCTAGGTGATTTTCCAATGTGTGGGGAGGTGGGGAACACCCAAACCATCACACTCACAAATCCTTTTATTTTAATGAAGCCTATCAGATATTTTCGCACACCAGATAAGATGCCAGCTAATTTTTGTGTTTTTAATTGCTTCCTACTTTTGGCCTAGTGCCTAATCTGAGCTCTTTATGCTCTTTCCAGAACTGGCACATGCCAAAAACTGATTGTTTCATGTTCACCTTTGCCTACCTTTCACTTCCTTTCAGATGCTGTAAAATAGTCAATATTTCCATGCCATCAGTGCAACCAAGACACATCCACATCTTTAAGC
Source organism: Tricholaema leucomelas (assembly GCA_013400475.1). NCBI lineage: Eukaryota > Metazoa > Chordata > Aves > Piciformes > Lybiidae > Tricholaema lacrymosa > Tricholaema leucomelas. The sequence continues at coordinate 70,200 of WAAF01014705.1, forward strand.
TTGCCATCTTTTGTAGTATTTTAATATGCTTGTCATTAAAACTAAAATCACAGAATCAGTCAGGGCTGGAAGGGACCACAAGGATCATCTAGTTCCAACCCCGCTCACATGTGCAGGGACACCCTACCCCAGATCAGGCTGCCCACAGCCTCATCCAGCCTGGCCTTGAACACCTCCAGGGATGGGACCTCAACCACCTCCCTGGGCAACCCATTCCAGGCTCTCACCACTCTCATGCTGAACAACTTCCTCCTCACATCCAGTCTGAACCTCCCCACCTCCAGCTCTGCTCCATTCCCCCTAATGAAAAAAAATAAACTAACATACATAGTATTAAAATTGACTATATTTAGAAATTCCAAAATGAAGAATTATGTGTGAAATTGATGAGGAATAAGGGAAGAAGGAAGAAGAGAAATGCTAGCCTTTGCATTAGCTCTCATATCCAGCCTTCCTGCTGCAGCACTGACACTGTGCATGCTCTCAAAGCAGCAACTCAGCTGTTAATTCATGCCTTGATTTTATGAGTGCAATCCAATTGCTTCAATATTTGAAAAACTCCAGGTTATCTGGTGTGATGGTTTGGGTGTCCCCTGCCCCCCCCCACTTTTAGAAATCACCCAGACTAGACTCAGTCAGCTCTGGAAATTTGAATGAAGCTTATATTTACAGCTGGCACAATTTACAAGCAGATATTTACAGTATATACAGTTATAGACAGAAATAGACAAGGGAAAAGGTGATACAAACACAATTCCCCTCCCAGAAACATTAGTCCCCAGGAGGGGCTCTCAATCACCCCTCACCTTCCCCCTACCCCTCTCAACCTTACCCCAGTCCTAAGGAAGAATGGAGGTTCGGCCAAGAGGGTTAAAAAGCAAGGTGAAGCAGCCAAGCAAAGGGAGGGTGAGGTTAGAAAGCAAGATGGAGTCCAGCCAGCAGCCTCAGCTTCTCCCCAGCAGGCAAAGCTCCCCAGCGAAGAGAAGAAGCAAGTGACCTAATCTTTGTTTTGCCTTTCTTCTTTACACATCCCAGCAAGACTGTGAGGGAAGTAGACCTCACCATTGTTTTCATTTTCCAGCCTATCATCTAGTTCTTCTCACCAAAACATGCTAGCTAGGCTCAAACTAGCACATCTGGCAACTGCATGCAACCTGCACATATGAGACCTGATTTGTAGGAGTCCCTTGCCTTTCTGGACATGAATGATTATTCTTAAAGCACAAATGTTTCTTTTGCCTTGCAGCAAACAAACTTCATGTAAGAGATGCTTCATGGATCTGAAAATCAGGGACAAGAAAGAAATGGAGATGAAATTACACTCCCTGGTGCAAAAAAATCCTGCTAGCCTGAAATAGCCTGCTGCTGTTTCAAAGTAGCAGAAAGGTGGAGACAGCCTGACAGATTAGGTGATCTGAAGTAAGGCAGTCTCAGCTGTCCTTCCACTCCCAATTCACATCGGAGATCTCTTTTCCTTGATCTGTTAGTTGACACGTAGACAACCTTCTTTTAGTAACAGAGAATAAAACATACATCTCCAAAAAGATCACCATCTTTTTTTTCTGTTGTACCAGCTACTAAAACTGCATGAACATGATTTTATCAGTATGAAACCATTTTACTGTTGTGCTAGTTTCAGCCTAGCTGGGATATTTTGGTGAGAAGAATTCGATTACAGGCTGTGAAAAGGAAACAATGGTGGTGTCTACTGCACTCATAGGCTTGCTGAGATGTATGAAAACAAGAACACAAATACAGATACCAGAGTTGCTCTCTGGCTTCTGTCTGCCTCCCTTCTGTCCCTGTCTTGCTGCCTAGCTAATTCATCTGCTTCCTAACCTCCAAATTCATCTTATAGAATCATAGAATCATAGAATGGTTCAGGTTGGAAGGGACCTCAAGGATCATCCAGCTCCAACCCCTTGCCATAGGCAGGGACACCTCCCACTAGAGCAGGTTGCTCAAGGCCTCATCCAGCCTGGCCTTAAACACCTCCAGGGAGGAAGCATCCACAACCTCCCTGGGCAACCTGTGCCAGTGTCTCACCACCCTCACTGTAAAGAACTTCCTCCTAACATCCAGTCTAAATCTCCCCTCCTCCAGTTTAAACCCATTCCCCCTCGTCCTGGCATTACCAGACCTTGTCAATAGTCCCTCCCCAGCCTTCCTGTAGGCTCCCTTCAGATACTGCAAAGCCACTCTAAGGTCTCCTCGAAGCCTTCTCTTCTCCAGGCTGCAGAGCCCCAACTCTCTCAGCCTGTCCTCATAGCAGAGCTGCTGCAGCCCTCTGAGCATCTTCGTGGCTCTCCTCTGGACTGGCTCCAGCAGTTCCATGTCCTTCTTGTGTTGGGGGCTCCAGAACTGCACACAGAACATAAGGCAAACTCTGAGATAAGGCAGAGGGGTGGAAAGGGGGTGGAAGGGTGGTTGGGAGCCCCTCCTGGGGACTCAGGTTTCTGGGAGGGCTGTTGTGTTTCTGTGTTACTTTTTAACTTGTCTATTTCTGTCTGTAGCTGTATCTATTGTAAATACCTGCTTGTATATTGTGCTAAGCTGTAAATGGAAAGCTTCATTCTTTAATTTCCAGCTGCTGAGTCTAGTCTGGGTGATTTTCTTAAGTGTGTGTGGGGTGGGTAACACCCAAACCATCACAACTGTTTTGGTGGGATTAGTCGTGCAAAATTTGATTTGCAGCACTGAATAGTGAGAGACTCTACTGGAGTCACAAGACATTGCTGTTTGATCTGTACCTCATACTTCTCCTTGCCACTGAAGTATGTTGTAGTAGTGGTTTAATGGAAGATAATTTCCACATAAGATCCCTTTACAAATGTCTCATTAGCCAGGCTGTTGGGTTGTCCTCATGGGAGAGTGCTGAGGCCCTCTTCTCTCATTATGCAAATTTGGGAGGATTTTTACCGAAATCAGTCTGCATAAAGATGTAATTTCCAAGCTGTCGTGGCACAGGTTTTTCTCAGTCCTTTGGCTATGTTGCAGCTGTGCTCTGGGCACCTACCTAACCAAACCTTAGCAGAGAAGTTTCTATAGAAATCCAATGGGACCAGTCTATTAAAAAAAAAATCTAAATAAATATTATATCACCACATGTATAGGGTTAACACTCCAGGAGGAGCGTCCCTGAACTTGAAACCTGACCTCAGGGGGTCCTGACCCCTCCTCAGGGGTGGGTCTGGACAGCCCCAGGTGAGGGTTAGCCCACTCCCCCTTCCTGTCCCTTAAAAGCAGGGGGGCTTCCTGTTCTCTCTCTCTTGGGAC
>WAAF01014705.1:73737-110067 GCA_013400475.1 Tricholaema leucomelas
CAGAGAGAGTGATTGCCATTGGAATGGGCTGCCCAGGGAGGTGGTGGAGTCACTGTCGCTGGAGGTGTTCAAGAAAAGCTGGATGGGGCACTTAGTGCCATGGTCTAGTTGACTGGGTAGGGCTGGGTGCTAGGTTGAACTGGATAATCTTGGAGGTGTCTTCCAACCTGGTTGATTCTATGATTCTAAAAATCAACAATTTAAAGCTTCTGTCTCAAGCAATTACTGGAAGAATCATGGTGTGGCCATGCATCTTGGCACATATTGTATTTATAATTTAGTGACAGTGAACTTGTAAACATGATTTCATGATTGTAATGTAATTTGCAATAAATGCATTTTAACACTTTAGACATATGTAGCCATTTATACAGCATAAAATATGTGATGGTACTGGTTTAGAATGTTGGGAATCAAAAGAAACAGGAAATAAGAACTTGATGTTGGGTAATATTTTTTTGATGTTTTGATTGGATAGGGCTGGGTGCTAGGTTGGACTGGATGATCTTGGAGGTCTCTTCCAACCTGGTTGATTCTATGATTCTATGAATGTATATCCAAATATTCAGTTGTGAAAAAGTGGGGATTGAAAACCCAGAATTTTAACAGAGATATGTAAGAATTTACAGTTATATTTAAAATACTTTTCTCATTCTATTTTTTCATGTTATTTTATAAACCACATCCACAAAATACTCAACCATATGAAAATTTAGCTAACTTATTGGAAGAAAGTGGATTTTAAATGATATTCTGAGCAATTCAAGCACACAAACAACGAAAGAGAGTGATTCTAAGGAACAGCAAATTTCTGAAGCTGAAAGGAATTCATGTTTGCTAAAGAAGATATCAACTCCTATTATCAGGCTTAAGAAAGATTTATTCAATGACATTACTCAGTGCAAGGACAAGGTAGATAAAATCAAATAAAAATATTATTGTTCTTTCTTTCCTTCACCTACTGAACCTAAAAAAGGCAATTGTGTTTAATTTACAAAGTTCAGTTAAACTCACCTTTGCTATTGGGTGATATTTATAGGGTCTCTCCATGACTCCCATGCCTGTACAAATGTCACTGATTCCGTAGTGTGGTTAAGACCATGCACTGCATTTTAGTGAAAGCCGTGCTGAGGAGGAAACAGCTTGGATAACAACAGTTTCCAATTTCACTTTTATAACAGCTAAGCCTTCAGTAACATTAGTTTACAGTAGTGCCTTGAAACAGAAGTCTCTCACAATTGTTTGACACAGCATAACTTCGATTCAAAAAGCAATGAGGGATCTTTATACTCAAACAGGATAGCCACAGAAGGTGACATCATGAGCCAGTTTCTTAACAGGTTTAAGCTGGCAAAGCTCCACTTTGCATCTTACACTACTGACTGTAAATGCTGTTGATACTCTGATGATTTTCAGCAGAGATTTATTAATGTCTTCATGATGAGTTGTGATGGTTTGGGTGTTTCCCGCCCCCCCACACTTTAGAAATCACCCAGACTAGACTCAGTCGGCTCTGGAAATTTGAATGAAGCTTATATTTACAGCTGGCACAAGGTACAAGCAGATATTTGCAGTATATACAGTTATAGACAGAAATAGACAAGGTAAAAAGGTAATATAGAAACACAACTCCCCTCCCAGAAACCTGAGTCCCCAGGAGGGGCTCTCAACCACCCCCTCATCTTCTCCCTACCCCTCTCAACCTTACCCCAGTCCCAAGGAAGAATGGAGGTTCGGCCAAGAGTATTAAGAAGCAGAGGAGAAATCAGCCAAAGCAAATGGAGGGTGAGGTTAGAAAGCAAGATGGAGTTCAGCCAGCAGACCCAGAGCTCCGCAGCAGAGCAAAGCTCCCAGAGAAGAGAGCAAGCAAGTGCCCTAATCTTTGTTTTGTCTTTCCTTTGTACACATCCCAGCAAGACTGTGAGGGAAGTAGACCTCACCATTGTTTTCATTTCTCAGCCTATCATCTAGTTCTTCTCACCAAAACATGCTAGCTAGGCTCAAACTAGCACATGAGTTAACCATTTTGTCAGCTATATTTTTCCTAACTTAAAGTAATTTTAAGTTAAAATTTCTGCCATCAATGAATTTTAAAAAACTCAGACACATGTCTTTTAATGAAGTCTGATGTTTGTATTTACACAGCAACCTGAATGTACAGAACCATGTACCAGAGCTTTAAAGGTAACCTAAGCTACTCACTCTTAATATCGCTGATAGATTGGCATCTGTTTCTTTTTAAAGTACATTCTCTCTATGTGCATTTACCTAGAAAATCTATTAAATACAATTATGTGGGAATGTTAACATCTGAAAATGAGAGGCAGGGGGGTTGGAACTAGATGATCCTTGTGGTCCCTTCCAGCCCTGACTGATTCTATGATTCTATGGTAAACAAGGTACTCTCACTTAGCTTGTGTCTGCCTTGTGCAAAGCCTATGCTTTTCTCAAATTTGGATAAATCAAGCCTATGGCTTCCTTTGCCTAATATGATCAGGCTTGGCTAACGGCCATTTTGATTGGCTATTCTGTGTCCAAAAGGCAATTAATCTCGGCCCACATTGATAAAAGAAATACACAGGTAAATGCAGTGTGCTCTGCCCTGCTGTGCTGTGCCTTTTTATTGGTGCCTGCTGCCACTGCATACTGCCTTATTGTTTGCCAGTAATGTCCACCATCACAATTTTACCAGGAACAGACCCTAAATGCCTCCACGCGATCATGGCATAGGCAGGATGACATCATGCTGAGACTGCACATCGCAGGACATCCTGCCTGCACCTGAAAGTCTCCTGCTAAGACTAGAAGTCCTGGAGATGCACAGATCATCCAGAGGAGCCAGGAGACAAGGTCAGAGATTGTCTGCTTCCTTTCCTTAGAAGCCTGGGAAGAATCAAGTCTCAGCGTCTGACAAGGCTGACTTCCCTGAAAGCGTCTGGGCACTGTCTGGGACTGTGGCTAGCTCCACAGGTTGGGTAATAAGAATTTGTGAGTAAATACTTAAAAGCCTCTTTGTAATTCTCCACTGCTTTCTGCCATAAGCAGAAAGAGCTCCTTGAGCCCATCTAGTGCACAAGCGATACATTGACTGCAAGTGGCATTTGACTGCAGGAACCTTCTGTTCCAGTTCAATTAATGCTTATATCTTTTGCTGGTTATTACTAGAGCTAGTTATTATCTGTAATATGTTTCCATGGCCGTGCAAAGAACTGATTACTATTAAGATTAGTGGTTGGGAGTGGTGAGAGTTCTGAATATCAACATTAATAAACAGTATTAATTTTGGAAAAATATAATCTTGCATTAATTATTTTCCCATTCGTAACAGGTCAAAGGTAGCCTCTCTATGTATCTAATAAGAGCTTAATTAAGCTTTATAATCAAACCTTGGTTTTGATGAAGTTTGTAACATTAATAGCATGATGGGAAGAATATGCATTATTTTCTTTGAATTTAATGATTTTCTTTGTTAGGGGAATATTAGCCACAGGTATATTTCCAGCCAGAAACTTCGGTTCTGTGTGATTATTTGAATTTCTTGAATTCATTTTGCATCAAGTAATCCATGCCCTGTTAGTAACAGCTTTAAATAAATGATAAATGATGTGTCTGTTATGGCAAACACTTACTTGATAGGTCAGGTAGGTGTGCTTTACTACTGCACAGATACTAAGTTGTTCTGCATTCTTCATCAGTTGTACGTCTCTGAAGGAATGAGATAGTTCACATCTTATTTTGGATTTTAGAGGCAATTCAGAAGTCCATACTTAATTTTCACTCAGAGAAAAATAAATGCTTCTCCACTGAGAGGTTTCTATGATTACCCAGGAAGTAAAGTCACTGGAATTTTCCTTTCCACTGATTATGAGGAAAGTTACTGATACATGTTCAAAAAGTAGAAGAATTAAAGTAGGAGTAGATTAATTCACCATCTGTGGTTATTTAGTTTTGAAATAACATTTCAGTTTCAAAGGAAAAAAATCTTATTAACCTTATCTTCATCTTTTTTTATGGCATATTTATACTACTGTGTTTTAGAGAGTCAGAGAAAGCTTAGATTCTAGACCCTTAATCATCTGTGATCATCATAGTAGTATCATAGTATCATCAGGGTTGGAAGAGACCTCACAGATCATCAAGTCCAAGCCTTCACCACAGAGCTCAAGGCTAGACCATGGCACCAAGTGCCACGTCCAAGCCTGCCTTGAACAGCTCCAGGGACGGCGACTCCACCACCTCCCTGGGCAGATCATTCCAGTGTCCAATGACTCTCTCAGTGAAGAACTTTCTCCTCACCTCGAGCCTAAACTTCCCCTGGTGCAGCCTGAGGCTGTGTCCTCTTGTTCTGGCGCTGGCCACCTGAGAGAAGAGAGCAACCTCCCCCTGGCCACAACCACCCCTCAGGTAGTTGTAGACATCAATAAGGTCTCCCCTGAGCCTCCTCTTCTCCAGGCTAAACAATCCCAGCTCCCTCAGCCTCTCCTCGTAGGGCTGTGCTCGAGGCCTCTCCCCAGCCTCGTTGCCCTTCTCTGGACATGTTCAAGCATCTCAATGTCCCTCTTAAACTGGGGGGCCCAGAACTGGACACAGCACTCGAGGTGTGGTCTAACCAGTGCAGAGTACAGGGGCAGAATGACCTCCCTGCTCCTGCTGGCCACACCATTCCTGATGCAGGCCAGGATGCCATTGGCTCTCTTGGCCACCTGGGCACACTGCTGGCTCATGTTCAGGCAGGTATCAATCAGCACCCCCATGTTTCTTTTCTCACTCCCTTGGCCCTGTTTGAGAGTTTTCCAACTATCTCTTTGACAATCCAAATTTGTTTTAGTATGGGTTACAGGAATAGCTTGGTTCTAGGGTTCCACTAAAAGTGTAGTTATTAATATGATTTCACCAACTTCAGTTTCCTCTACTCCTTGCAATTCTTTCTTCTCTTCTGGCAGGCTTTGCACCCTCAAACGTTCCCAAATGTTCTTATGTAGCATCTCAAAGCATACAAAGTAGATACTCAGTTCCATCATCTAAGAATTAGTCTGCTGAGCTGTTACACCACTGCATGCTATTCCAGACACTTTGAACCACATAAAAAGAGAGAGAAAGAGGTAATTATATTAGATGTCTGAGGGTCACCAGAAAGAGTGCAGAGGAGATCAGTTTGCCTGTCAGTTATTCAAAAGGAAATTAAAAGAGTTGTTTGGAAATTTTTACAGTCGCTGTCTGATGAAACTTGGAAAGAGCTGAGCGGTGCCTCAGAAAAAAATGTTAGTAACTCTTTTGATGATATAACAGAAAGGAGAACGGAATACATCATTGTTTTAAATTCTTCTTTTCAAGCAGCTAATGGTGTAATAAAGGTAAGATTAGAGGTGAGTCCACTACATTCCCAAATGTTTCATACAAGGACCTTCCAGTTTTAACCTGTATGTGATTTAAAACTATGTTGATCTTAAACACAAAGCCTACAAGATTTAACTTGTAGCCTTTAGCTCCTGTGTGCATAATAGGAAAATATTTACATAGCATGGTATGTGAATGTTGTTTCTGCATGCTCCTTCTAGACAGACAGAGTTGAAGTGGCAATATTGAGATAGAAATCTTAACACATTTGACAGCAATTTTTACCTACATCTTTACATTTACATTTGAAAACAGACCTGGGAATAGCTCTAAAAGTGCATTCTGATTACATTACCTTGCATTTTCATGACAGAATTGGCTGATAATTGCTAGCATCAGTTTTGTCTGCATCTGTCTTCTTCTATCCTTCTCACTGCTATTGTGTAACAGGAAATAAAATAGTGCACACAGTCTGGAGGCAAAGTAGTTTCTGTCAAGTCAAGCAACGATTGAAACTGTGAAGAGGACTTGCTAGAAACTTTTTTGAACAGGGTCTTTAAATGCTTACCTTGGAGGGAATTTATGAGACAGAGTCATGTCAGTTTCTGTAGGATTTTCCTAAGCACCTGATGACCTGTGGAAAGAAATGGAAGAAATTTGGCAGAGAAAAGATATAACATGAACTTAAATTCTTCTCCTTTACTATTGTGATGGTTTGGGTGTTACCTGCCCCCCACACTTAAGAAAATTACCCAGACTAGACTCAGCCAAGCTGGAAAATATAATGGAGCTTTATATTTACATATTAGCACAAAATACAAACAGATATTTATAATATCTACAGCAATACACAGACCCCTACAAGTAAAAAAGTAATATAACAACACACCAGCCTTTCCAGAAACTAGCGTCAACAGAAGTGGCTCTCAACCACCTTGTGGGTACCTGTTTAGCATTGGGAGGGGACATAATGGTCCAAGCCTTTGTTTTCCTCGCATCCTTGCTTCCCCCATCAGCGGAAGTGTGGGGCAAGCCAGAACATCTAATAGGCCTATTAGCCTTCCAGAACACAACCCAGAAGGCAAATCATGTTCTGACCATAGAGATGGAGCATCTCTCCTATGAGGACAGATTGAGAGAATTTGGATTTTTAGGCTTGAAGCAGTGAAGGCTCTGGGGAGACCTTATTTCAGTAGTTGAAGGAGGCTTATAAGATGAGAACATTTTAGTATGGCGTGTAATGGCAGGATAAGTGGTCATGGCTTTAAATAAATGAAGATAGATTAGACATAAAAAAGACATTTTCATAGAATGGGGGTGGTGAAACATCAGCATGGGTTTCCCAGAGAGGTGGTAGATATCCCATCCATGGAAACATTAAAGGCCAGGTTGGACAGGGCTCTGAGCCACCTGACCTAGGTGAAGAAGTCCCTGCTTATTGCAAGTTGGTTGGTTCCCTTCCAAACCAAACAATTCTATGATTCTATGCTCTTTGCATCCTCCTTTCTGGTGCAATGTATGTGCACATCATTGTGACCCTACTGACCTTTTCTCTGGGCTCAGTGGTGTCCTCTCCCTCAGACTCTCTTCACAGGAGAGGTGCTCCATTCCCCTCATCATCTTTGTGACCCTTTGTTTGACTCTCTCAAGTATGTCCACATATCTCTTGTATTGAAGAGCCCAGATCTGGACACAGTACTCCACATATGGCCTCAAGGATAGTTACAGACTCAGGGCAAACTTACTTCAGGAAACACACTCATGTTTATAACACAGTTTCTGGGGACTGCATAAGCTACAATGGCAACTACAATGACAACATCAATTGTGGGAATGGAATGAGAAGTATAATAACAGACAACTACCTGAAGGGAGGCTGTAGCCAGGTAGGGGTTGGTCTCTTCTCCCAGACAACCAGCAACAGAACAAGGGGACACAGTCTCAAGTTGTGCCGGGAGAAGTATAGGCTGGATGTTAGGAGGAAGTTCTTCCCAGAGAGAGATGGATGCTAACCTTGGTTCTCACCAGCTGCTGGCTACCTTATCTCAGAAAGGATAGATAACAGACACCTTGTTAATGAGGAAAACAAGGCATGGTTTATGCAGATGGACTGGGTTGTTCTTGCCTAATTATGCTAAGGTATAAGTATGTGCTCTATGCTCTGAGACTGTATAATGAGAGCTGGAATAAATGTCTCTGGCATAATTCACATTGAATTGGTCTGGAGTCCATGTGGCACTGCTTGTGATCACACTGATCTCTGTGTAAGCTCTGGCCACGTTCCTGCAGCAGCTAACAGATAGCTGAAACACTCAATGAAAACAACTGAAAACCAAAAAAACACAACCAAAAAAGAAGACTGGGATTGATACAGCTCTGCCAGTGGCATTATGTGAAGTGTCTCTCGTGTTTAATATATAAAAGAGAGAGAAAAATATAATTAATTAATAGGTGGAGAGTAGAGAAAAGCACAAAAGAATAAACTGGACATGGGAACTTAAAAGTATAAAAAAATCATCAGAGAAACCTGCCAAAGCTACTCCCTGCTCCTCAGCTGTTAGAGGTTGAGTACCACTTCCTTCAATGAAACTCAAGAACTGTCTCCTTTGAATGGCCTCACTTACCAGCAATTTCAGTTAGTAAAAAATTCTGTAACCTCATCAAAATCTGATACTGTTATTAATGGACTAATACAACACTCCAGTGATTAATTTTTCAAATGCCCTTTACTCTCCACAAAAATAAACCAGCCATATGACATTCAGAGATGCAGAGCAGCTGATTAGCTTGTTGGCTTAAGAGTTGGAAGGGAGGTGATTTTTCTTTTCAAATTATTGCACTTGCTGCCAAGTGGCAGGTCTAGTAAAATACCTTGAGGTCTTGAGTATTGCACTTGTTTTGTGGACTCTACCTGAGAATCCAGGAAGAAAGAGAGTGTACTAGTTTGAGCCTGGCTAGAATATTTTAGAATTAGACTATAGTAGAATTTATAGTCTAATTTAGAATTAGACTATAGGCTGTGAGAAGGAAACAATGGGGATGTCTACTACACTCATAGGCTTGCTGAGATGGATAAAAACAAGAACATAAATATAGATAATAGAGTTTGCTCTCTGGCTTTTGGGCTGCACTTCTGTCTCTAACCTAACTTGCTCTCTGACTAATCCTTCTGCTTCCTAACCCCCCTGGCCAACTCTCCAAACTCATCTTAAATGTAAGGCAAAGTCTTTGGTAAGGTAGAGCGGCAGAAGGGAAGTGGAAAGGTGTTTTGAAGCCTCTCCTGGGGACTCAGGTTTCTGGGAGGGCTGTAGTGTTTCTGTATTCCTTTTACTTGTCTGTTTCTGTATGTAGCTGTATATATTGTAAATACCTGCCTGTCTGTTGTGCAAAGCTGTAAGTATAAAGCTACATTCAATTTCCAGAGCAGCTGAGTCTAGTCTGGGTGATTTTCTTACGTGTGTGGGGGACGGGTAACACCCAAACCATTACAGAGAGAAAAAGATGCCAATTATTTCTTCTTTGTCTTCTACATTTTTAAACATTAACTTATCACACATGTGCAAATATTTATTTAAAAAATATTTTCATATCATTATGTTTTCAGTGTCTGAAAGCACATTTTGACAAGTGTGATGGTTTGGGCATTCCCTGTCCCCCCACACTTTTGAAATCACCCAGACTGGACTCAGTGGCTCTGGAAATTGAATGGAGCTTTATTTTTACAGCTTAGCACAATATACAAGCAGATATTTGCAATATATACAGATATAGACAGAAGTTAAAAGGTAATACAGAAGCACAACTCCCCTCCCAGAAACCTGAGTCCCCAGGAGAGGCTCTCAATCACCCTTCCACCTTCTTCCCACCCCTCTACCTTACCCAAGTCTTTGCCTTATGCTCAAGGTAGTATGGAGGATAGGCCAGGGGGGTTAGGAAGCAGATGGATTAGTCACACAGGTAGCAGGTTAGGTTAGAGAGAGATGCAGCCCACAAAGCCCAGAGAGTGACTCTGTTATCTATATTTATGTTCTTGTCCTTATACATCTCAGCAAGCCTATGAGCGCAGTAGACATCACCATTGTTTCATTTTCACAGGCTGCAATCTAATTCTTCTCACCAAAACATTCTAGTTAGCTTCAAACTAGCACAAGTGGCAGCTATTAATTTCCAATATATACTTTGGCATACTTAGCATATAAGCTCTGTCCCATAGAACAGTAAATTATTAAAGCCAAATTCAGAAGTTCTTAATTAGCCAAACTTTCACTACAATCAACAAGGAGTTTCGTCTGGCCTCCTGTCCACAGAATTCTAATAACATGTGACATTTTATTTACTTTTATTTCCAAGCAGTACTTGTGCAACAGATATTAAATTCAGAAAACATTTTATTTCTACTTAACCAAATAAATAACATCTGAATAATAAACCAGACAGGATGTCCTCAAAAGTCTAGAGTAGCTGAGCAACATGATGTAAAGCTGTCATTTCCTACACTTCTACCATTCACATTTCAAGTGATCTGTGAAGTATTGTCAGTGTGCTGAGGCAACTATTCTAACCAATTGACATTGATTCAGCCTCAAGGATGACATAAAAACATCCAGATGGCCTGAATGCTTTACATTATAAATATCAGATAAATTATATCTTAACATTCAGAATGGTGGTCGCAGTATCTGTTATATCAGTATCAGCAAAAAATAGATTGGCAATGGGTTTTCAAAACAGGAGCATACATATGCCTTGTTTGTCTGAGAGTGACGTGTACTTAGACCATAATAAAGATCTGAAATGTAATCAGAGACAGCTGAAATAGTTATTGCCCCTTTCTGAATCTAATATTACTGATGATTCAAAACTCAGGGCGGGTGGCTGACACTCTGTCAGGCTGTGCGGTCATCCAACAAGCATCTCCCCAACAAAGAGAGACTGAGAAACCTGGGGCTGTTAGATATATATGTATAATCACAGAACCAGCCAGGTTGGAAGAGACCTCCAGGATCATCCAGTCCAACCTAGCACCCAGCCCTGTCCAATCAACTATGCCATGGCACTAAGTGCCTCAGCCAGGCTTTTTTTGAACACTTGAACACTTCCACACCTCCAGGGACAGTGACTCCACCACCTCCCTGGGCAGCCCATTCCAATGCCAATCACTCTCTCTGGGAAGAACTTCCTCCTAACATCCAGCCTATAACTCCCCCAGCACAACTTGAGGCTGTGTCCCCTTGTTCTGTTGCTGGTTGCCTGGGAGAAGAGACCAACCCCCACCTGGCTACAGTCTCCCTTCAGGTAGTTGCAGACAGCAATGAGGTCTGCCCTGAGCCTCCTCCTCTCCAGGCTAAACAACCCCAGCTCCCTCAGCCTCTCCTCATAGGGTTTGTGTTCCAGGCCCCTCACCAGCCTCGTTGCCCTTCTCTGGACACATTCCAGCACCTCAACATCTCTCTTGAACTGAGGAGCCCAGAACTGGACACAGGACTCAAGGTGTAGCCTGACCAGTGCTGAGTACAGGGAAACAATAACCTCCCTTGTCCTACTGGCCACACTGTTCCTGCTACAGGCCAGGATGCCATTGGCTCTCCTGGGCACCTGAGCACACTGCTGGTGAAGAGAAGACTGCGAGGGGATCTGATCAATGTCTATAAGTATCTGAGGGATGGGTGTCAAGTGGATGGAACCAATCTCTTTGCGGTGGTCTGCAGCAGTAAGATAAGAAGCAATAGGTACAAATTTGAACATAGAAGGCTTCACCTCAACATGAGAAGAAAGTTCTTTACAGTGAGGGTGACGGAGCACTGGAACAGACTGCCCAGAGAGATTGTGGAGTTTCCTTCTCTGGAGGCTTTAAAACCCCACCTGGATGCATTCCTGTGTGGATTACCCTAGGTGAACTTGCTTTGGCAGAAGGGTTGGAGTTGATGATCTCTGGAGGTCCCTTCCAACCTCTTAATGTTCTGTGATTCCGTGAAATGAAATAAGAAGGAACTGTAAGATTTTTTTTGACTGGCTGTCATACACCTCTCCTAAATAAAGATCCTGTGTAATGAATGAACTGAATGGAATTTTGGAAGAAATTGTTTCAGGAGAAATTTTCTTATCTTCTTCAAGTCATGTTACTAAAAGGGAAGGATTGTTTTATGTTACCAACTCACCCAGTAATAACATTCAAAGGACATTGAAAAATTGTCATTATGTGAAAAAATCAAAACTCAGAGGTTCATTCATTTGCAAGACCTGACATTTTGGGGAAGGTGAAGGAAACAGTCTTAAAAAAATGCTCATAAAGAAACTGATGCTAAAGAGTAGTGTGCCCAGGTGGCCAAGAGAGCCAATGGCATCCTGGCCTGGATCAGGAACAGTGTGGCCATTAGGACAGGGGAGGTCATCCTTCCCTTGCACTCAACACTGTTCAGGACACATCTAGAGTCCTGTATCCAGTTCTGGACTCATCAATTCAAGAGAGAAGTTGAGATACTGGAACGTGTCCAGAGAAGGGTGACAAAGCTGGTGAGAGGCCTGGAACACAGCCCTGTGAGGAGAGGCTGAGGGAGCTGGGGGTGTGCAGCCTGGAGAAGAGGAGGCTCAGGGGTGACCTCATTGCTGTCTGCAACTACCTGAAGGGAGGCTGTAGCCAGGTGGGGTTGGTCTCTTCTCCCAGACAACCATCAATAGAACAAGGGGATACAGTCTCAAGTTGTGCCAGGGGAGGTCTAGGCTGGATATTAGGAGGAAGTTGTTGGCAGAGAGAGTGATTGGCATTGGAATGGGCTGCCCAGGGAGGTGGTGGAGTCTCCATCCCTGGAGGTGTTCAAGCAAAGCCTGGCTGAGGCACTTGGTGCCATGGTCCATTTGATTGGACAGGGCTGGGTGCTAGGTTAAACTGGATGATCCTGGAGGTCTCTTCCAACCTGGCTGATTCTATGATTCTATGAAAAGAAACTTTTACTAGTAGCAACTGAGGAAATACTAGTCATAAACTGCAAGCCTTGAGGTGTGAAAACGGCAAAGATCTAAAAAAGCTAATTTAGGTATATTTCAATGTGTATTGAATATTAATATATCACTGAAAGAAAGGTAGTCATATTTTAAAGCTAACTTGTTGATTATGTATGCAGCCAGTAACAGTATGACCCAGGCACATTTGAGCTGAATATTCAGCAAAATAATTCAGATGTAAATGGAACACTTAAAAATATGTTCTAAAAAATCATATTTATACAATTGTCATCAGCATGATTAAGAGTTATTTGTTTCCAAAGACTACTCAGCAATTAAAGATTAAGTTAAATTGCAGTAATAATTGTAGTAGACAGACAGAAGAGCTTTTATAGTTAAACTTTGAGTCACTCTTGTAAAATGGAACAATTTCCTACTTTAGACAAACATTTGATTAAAGAGGATTATTGGAACTACTTCTAAGTACGTAGAGGATGTTCAAAGACATTATTTATTTCCTCAAACATTCAACACATGCTGTAGCAATATTTATTATGTAGAGCATGGGAAAGACAGTTTAAAATATCTTACTCATTTTGGATAAGTAGATTAATAGTAGAAAACTTGATGGGATCTTTTGTGTTTATATGGAGACTAATCTAAAGGGATATTCTGTCATAACAGTTCTTACCCTTCCTGCTTTGATATGGGAAAAATGCCATGAAGAAAAACTCTTGTGAGCAAAAAGATGCAAATATCCCTTGTGTCGTGGTTTGAGTGGTAATCATAGAATCAGTCAGGGTTGGAAGGGACCATAAGGATCACCTAGTTCCAACCCCTCTGTCATGGGCAGGGACACCCTACCCTAAGATCAGGCTGGCCAGAGACTTATCCAGGCTGGCTTTAAACACAGGGACGCCCTGACAGAGCTTAAGGCCAGGCTGGATGAAGCTCTGTCCAGCCTGATCTAAGCTAGGGTGTCTCTGCCCATGTCAGGGGGGTTGGAACTAGATGGTTCTTGTGGTCCTTTCCAACCCTTTCCGATTCTGTGACCTCCAGGGATGGGGCCTCAACCACCTCCCTGGGCAACCTATTGCAGGCTCTCACCACTCTCATGCTAAAGAACTTCCTCCTCATGTCCAGTCTGAACCTACTCACCTCCAGCTTTGCTGCATTCCTCCCAGTCCTGTCACTCCCTGATAGCCTAAAAAGTCCTTCCCCATCTTTTTTTGTAGGCCTCCTTCAGATACTGAAAGTCCACAAGAAGGTCACCTGGGAGCCTCCTCTTCTCCAAACTGAACAGCTCCAACTCTTTCAGTCTGTCGTCATAGCAGAGCTGCTCCAGCCCTCTGAGCATCCTTGTGGCCCTTCTCTGGACACACTCCAGCATCTCCACATCCTTCTTATAATGGGGGCTCCAGAACTGGGTACAGTATTTCAGGTGAGGTCTCACCAGAGCAGAGTAGAGGGGGAGAGTCATCTTCCTCAACCTGCTGGCCATATCATAGTATCACAGTATCATCAGGGTTGGAAGAGACCTCACAGATCATCAAGTCCAACCCTTCACCACAGTATCTTAAACTGATATTCAAATCTCTGTCCTTGAATTCTGTATAGTCAAAATTATATGAAACTTCATTTTAAAAATATTTTTTCAATAAGGTGTGACTAATGTTACAAAATCAATACAGCTTCCAGGATGATCTTTGGTTTTCATGAGCATTCTGACTCCCATAACTCAACCCTGCCATTTCTCAAGACAGCTTTGATGGGAATCTTGCAATTGCCTCGGCACATCTTTTCCACCTGGTAGCCTTCATTGCTTTACTCTCACAATCTGAAGATTTCTTGTTAGATTAACCAGCTTCTCAACTTAGTTGTAAAACAGTTCATCTGAAACTTTGGAATCTGTTAAATTCAACTGTAATTGCTTTTTTTATACTTTGAAATTACATTTTACGAGTTCTTTTTGAAAGATATAAAAGCAAAGTTACCGCAACAGCTCCTTCTGTGGTAAGGAGCAGTGTGGCCAGTAGGACAAGGGAGGTTATTCTTCCCCTGTACTCAACACTGGTCAGGCCACACCTTGAGTGCTGTGTCCAGTTCTGGGCTCCTCAATTCAAGAGAGATGTTGAGGTGCTGGAACGTGTCCAGAGAAGGGCGATGAAGCTGGTGAGGGGCCTGGAGCACAAACCCTGTGAGGAGAGGCTGAGGGAGCTGGGGGTGTTTAGCCTGGAGAAGAGGAGGCTCAGGGCAGAGCTCATTGTTGTCTACACCTACCTGAAGGGAGGCTGTAGCCAGGTAGGGGTTGGTCTCTTCTGCCAGGCAAGCAGCAACAGAACAAGGGGACACAGCCTCAAGTTCTGCCAGGGAAGGTCTAGGCTGGATGTTAGGAGGAAGTTGTTGCCAGAGAGAGTGATTGGCATTGGAATGGGCTGCCCAGGGAGGTGGTGGAGTCACCATCTCTAGAGGTGTTCAAGAAAATCCTTTCTGAGGCACTTAGTGCCATGGTCTGGTTGGCTGGACAGGGCTGGGTGCTAGGTTGGACTGGATGATCTTGGAAGTCTCTTCCTACCTGGTTGAATCTATGAAAAAAAAAAAAATTATTTAGACTAATTTTAACTTGCAGATCTCAGAATGAAGGAAGGATTCAGTGTCTCTGAAATCTGAACATCATCTGACTGTGATAGCTTTGAATAGTTGCATTTTGATTCCTCAGAATCACAAAAGGAGAGTGATGATAAATTCTCTGCTTGTATTACAGAAGCTCTGCTCAGTGTCCAGCAAGTGGGTTTTTTTTTTAACAGTGTCTCTAAAAATAGTGCTTTGATACAAGAGAGGAAAAGATTCTGTGAAATTCAGGTTCATAAACACACATTTAGCACAGAGAATTCCAGAACACTCCTTTTGATGATAACTTCAAAACCAGAATGCTATCAGGTCAGGAGTACTTTGAATTCTTTAGTTTTCACAAACACAAAACCTACAGTGAAATGCATACAGACCAGAAGAACAGTATTGCATTCCACTGTCAGCAGTCTGAACTGCAGGATTTGCAGTTTTATGCCTACAATGGACACCTCTGAGTTTCATTAACTTCCTCTGGGTCTGTGTGTAGAACTGAGGCATTAAGGATTCACCTTCAAAGGCCTAAACTGCTCTGAGGAGGTTTGTTCTTTTCTTGCACTATAGTGCTCGTGATATATTAACCAGATATTTCTTATCTAGAGCTTCCTCTATGTAATTAGCTGTCAGACTGTGTGATTTATGAGTACTTGAGTCAGGTTTGGGTTTGTTTTGGTTGGGTTTGCTTTTGTTGGTTTGTTGTTGTTGTTCTGCTACAACTCATATCTTTGTCTCATGGTATCACTATAAAATCCATCTTCTCACTTGTGCAGATTTAGAGAAGCTGGATGAAAAACATTAACATGATTGCTGTTTGTTCTGGAGGCAGGTTAATCCACTACATGGCAAATGAGTAGGTAATCTCATTTATGTCATGGGTGTAAGGGATTAGAATCCTTTGGGTTGTATTGGAATGTGTCCAGAGAAGGGTGACAAAGCTGGCGAGAGGCCTGGAACACAAACCCCATGAGGAGAGGCTGAGGGAGCTGGAGGTGTGCAGCCTGCAGAAGAGGAGGCTCAGGGCAGACCTCATTGCTGCCTACAACTACCTGAAGGGAGGCTGTAGCCAGGTGGGGGTTGGTCTCTTCTGCCAGACAACCAGCAACAGAACAAGGGGACACAGCCTCAAGTTGTGCTGGGGGAGGTCTAGGCTGGATGTTAGGAGGAAGTTGTTGCCAGAGAGAGTGATTGGCATTGGAATGGGCTGCCCAGGGAGGTGGTGGAGTCACCGTCCCTGGAGGTGTTCAAGCAAAGCCTGGCTGAGGCACTTAGTGCCATGGTCTGGTTGACTGGACAGGGCTGGGTGCTAGGTTGGACTGGATGATCTTGGAGGTCTCTTCCAACCTGGCTGATTCTATCATTCTATATTCCTTTTCTACAAACTAGACAAACCCAGCGTCTTTACCCGCTCCTCACAGGACATGATTTCCATCCCTAGCAGCATCCATCTGTTATCTTAAATGGATCCATGGGAATATTAATTGAGGTGGTTTGCTGGGTATGCTGCAAGTTGTAATTAAAAACTTCTTTCTACTAGCGTCTAAACACAATAAGCAGCTCAGATAAACCAAAACAAACGATTGTGGCATTGTCACAGTCCAAACAGTGGGCTTGTGATGGCTTGTTAGTGTGATCTCAAAGTGCAAAACCTAAGATGACCACACCAGGGGTTCAATCAACAATAAAACTTTATTGTTTGCCCATAAGGTGGTGTGCAGTAGGTAGGGAAAAGTGAGAGAAGAAAGGGAAAAGGCAAAGTGAAGAGAAAAAACAGAAAGAGGTTTATAACCACCACCAATGTGAGGTTCCAAAATGTCTCTCTGGTCTGGGCTCCAGTCCTGATGATCCTTCTGATCTTTTTTGATCTTGCTAGGGAAAGCTCTCTTTCAAGTCTCGTCGCTAGAGAGACATCTTTTATAATCAATTTCAAACTTGGCAGTGTTTGAACTCCATCTCTCTCTGCCTCTCATGCCTTGCACAAGTAAGGCTTCCATGCATGCCCAAGGAGTGACCGAGGTGTGATCTGGACCCAAGGAGGTGTGCTCAAGGTGTGGTCTGCCTTGGAGGTATGTAGCTTTAGGCCAGGAGGTGTGGGTTTGTATTATAGTGACATTAGAGTGAGCAAAGTTCACTGAGGTTCATGGTTCCCTTAACAACACCGAGGCATCAGTCCTTTTTGGCAGCAGCTATGGTTTTTATTCTGAAGCATTAATTGTGGACAGTGGAATCGTCCATCATACTTGACAGGTACAGATGGTTGGTACCAGGTAGGCCTGCAGTGGGATCTGCACTTGCAAATCTACGGTGACCACATTTCATTGTACAGGCTCAGTAACTTAATCAGTAACTTATTATGGAGTAGGGCAATGCAGAATTCATGCTAAGATCTTGGCCCGAATATCAGGTAAAAATCTTTGAAGTTGTGCTGGTTTGAGGCTAATATTTACTGAGAGAAATTAAATCCTTGGCTGTGAGAAGACCAAACAGTAATTTATATCCCTGGTCAAAATATGGATAAGATGGTGACTTCTCACACTCTTCTTAGGTCTCACTTCTGGATGTGCCTTCGTTCTGGTGGTCTGCTCTCTGTGGCTGACTGCCTTTAACTCTCTAATCCTTCTAACCCCTTTTTCCTCTAACCTCCTTGCCATCTTTTTCCGACATCTCACCTCAGACCTCCAGATTTATCATGTGAGATATGCGTGGGTTGATCTGGTTATTTCTGAAGGGAGGGAAAGAGGGAGGAGGAAGGGGGTTTGGGTTGAGAGCCCTCCTGGGGACTTTGATTGTTAACTGGGAGGGGTGTTGTGTTTCTGTGTTACTTTCAGTTTGTATCTAACTGTATATATTTGTGTATATGCCTGTATATTGTGCTAAGCTGTAAATATAGCTTCATTCTTTAACTTCCAGATGTCTGTATCTAGTCTGTTTCTGCTGAAGGTCCTGGTCATACATGCTGGGTAATGCAGGAGAACAGTGAAATGCATTGTATTCCACAGAGGTACTGGGGTCCTGATTCCTAATGACAATTATGAGACAGGTGATGCTCTTTGGACCACTCCTTACAGGCACGTTGCCTCATTTTAAGGCAAAAGCTTTGTTCTGGATGTGTCACGTTTACATCTTGACATTCTGGCAGTGAGGAAAGGGGTTACTGTCATGGGCTCCTGTAAGAAGAAGCCTCAAAAAGCTCCCCCACCTCCAAGATGGACCTGTCTCACCATAGCTGAGCCAATCAGTGCTCCATAATAATATATTTTGGAGGAGAAAACCTGTTAAGCAGATTCTTTGGGGAATTCTTTTGTTTAGGAGAGAAATGGCATGAGAGAGAGACAACCATGCAGACATCCAGGATAGTGATGAGGAAGGAGTGAGTGAGGTACACCAGGGCAGTGTCTCTCATTCAGCCTATGGCGAGATGACAGGCAGAGTCCTTGAAGTACTCAGAGATGGACAGTGGTCAGAATTCTGCCTGCAGTCCATGGAGAACCCAATACCAGAGCAAAAGAACCAGTCCCAAAAGAGGCCATGACTCTGAGGGAAGCCTGCACTGAAGCAGTCCATTGCTGATAGAAAGGTAGCCCATGGAAGTTTCCCACACCCTTGGAAGATTGTCTCCAGTGTGAGGGACACCACATTGTAGAAGGGGAGAACTCTGAGGAATTATCTCCCTGAGGAGGAAGGACTGGCAGGGATAGCATGGAATGGACTGGGACTGACTGCAGCCCACATTCCCTGCCCTACTGCACAGCTAGGAAAGAGGAGGTAGCAGAGGTAGGTGCAGGAAGAGGGGAGGGTGGGGAATATTTGTTTGTCACAGTCCTGCTTACTCTGATTCAACTGGTGAATTACAGAATCACAGAATCTGTGGTTGGTGGTGGTTCTGCTGTCCAAATTTCCTGAGCCTGTCAGTGAGTGAACCCTCTCTGTCTTTTATTTCAACTCTCCAGGCTTTCTCTGTGTTTTCATAGAATCACAGAATCAGTCAGGGTTGGAAGGGACCACAAGGATCATCTAGTTCCAACCCCTTTGCCGTGGGCAGGGACACCCTACCCTAGGTCAGGCTTGCCACAGCCTTATCCAGCCTGACCTTAAACACCTCCATCAATGGGGCCTCAACCACCTCCCTGGGCAACCCATGCCAGGCTCTCACCACTCTCATGCTCAACAACTTCCACCCTCACGTCCAGTCTGAACCTACCCACCTCCAGCTTTGCTCCATTCCCCCTAGGTCTGTCACTCCCTGATAGCCTAAAAGTCCCTCCCCAGCTTTTTTGTAGGCCTCCTTCAGATACTGCAAGGCCACAATAAGGTCACCTGGGAGCCTCCTCTTCTCCAGACTGAACAACCCCAACTCTTTCAGTCTGTCCTCATAGGAGAGTTGCTCCAGCCCTCTGATCATCAAGATCTTCTATTAAACCCCCAAACGTTCATTTGGGCCTCACAGGAGTAGCATTACATCCTTCCTCAGCTAGCTGTAATGCTGCAGTTAGCAATACAAATGGTTTCCTAAATTCCTTTGATATTGCTGCTGTGCTTGTCCTCATTTATAATTGGTTTTAAGGTTCAGATAGAAAATATTTCTCTTTGATGTTTTCACAAGTGGGAAAAAAACATATCCATCCCTGTGCATATCTCAGCAGAAGGTAAACATTTTTAATAGCATGTGGGATTGCTAATTAGAGCTAATTGTGGCTTGATTGACCTATTCTGACAGCAAGTCAAAACTTTTTTCACAAAGTGAGGGTTTGCTTGTATTCACTGAATCTCATCAGCAGAGAGTTTGACTGTGATCCCCTGAATTTGTTAATTTATATTCCTAACTTCTTATCCACTTATGAAACAACAATGGAAACTCAGGCTCATCATTATGTATTGAACTATAATGCATACATTCTTATTCTATTGATGTCTACAAAATCAGAAAGCTGAACAAAGTCTCCAGTGAATCAAAGAAGATAATGGATAAATTGTGCTCTGTACAAACACAGAAAAAAGTCAAAAGGGAATGAAGAAATCCTACTGTCTTAAGGGTAATACAGATATTCAGTACAAATAACTAAGGTGAAATTATGGACTTTTCCAGAGGGGAAAAAAAAACCTCTCTCATTTCACTAGACAATGTTGTTGGTTTTTTTTCCCCCCCCCCAATTTTTTATTGTGATTCTATAAAAAACTCCTCTTGAGTGGTAAATATTTTCTGTAGGGCTTGCATATTGGAGTATACAATTCTGAGCTTTCTGAGTCATTTTTGGAACATTTGTATTACTGTCTTTGAGATATTGGATGTTTTAAATGGACATAACCCACCCAGACAAAGGAAACCTGACTATGATGAGGCACTTACTGCCATGGTCTAGTTGACTGGATAGGGCTGGGTGCTAGGTTGGACTGGATGATCTTGGAGGTCTCTTCCAACCTGGTTGATTCTAGCATTCTATATTCCTTTTCTACAAACTACACAACCTGGTCAATTCTATGATACTATGATTCTGTGCTAGTTAGAGCCTAGCTAGAATGTTTTGGTGAGAAGAACTAGAAGAACTAGGCTGAGAAATGAAAACAGTGATGATGTCTACTTCGCTCACAGCCTTGCTGAGATGTGTAAAGAAGAAAAGGCAAAACAAAGGTTAGGTCACTTGCTCTTTTTGCTCTGGGCTTTGCTCTCGGCCCTTTGCCTGCTGGGGAGCTGAGGCTGCTGGCTGAACTCCGTCTTGCTTTCTAACCTCACCCTCCAGTTGCTTTTTGGCTGATTCACCTTTGCTTCTTAATCCCCCTGGCTGAACCTCCATTCTTCCTTGGGACTGGGGTAAGGTTGAGAGAAGTAGGGGGAAGGTGAGGGGGTGGTTGGGAGCCCCTCCTGGAGACTCAGGTTTCTGGGAGGGCTGTTGTGTTTCTGTATTGCCTTTTACCTTGTCTATTTCTGTCTATAACTGTATATACTGTAAATATCTGCTTGTACATTGTGCCAGCTGTAAATATAAGCTTCATTCATATTTCCAGAGCTGGCTGAGTCTAGTCTGGGTTATTTCTAAAGTGTGGGGGTGTAGGGGACACCCAAACCACCACAGATTCGATGTCTACCCAGCTTGGACTGACTAGGCTGACTCATTATGATCTGGAGTCACAGTTTGAGTCAACAAGAAATCATTCCTACCCTACACTGATGGGATGGGGAGAAGAAAATGTAAGAAAAGAGTCAGACTTGAGACAAAGGAAAGGGAGAATTCAGTCACCAATTACGGTCGGGGGCAAAAGACAGACTCCACTTGGGGAAAATCAATTTAATTTAAACAAAACCACCATAAATTCACTAATTGGATCAGAGTAGGATAGTGTGTCAGGGTTCCAGCAGAATTGAGCAGTCTGAAAAGAAGAAAAACAGGCAGGGTAACGTTAGGTCATTCTGATAAGGAGACACAGCTGCAGAAAAGTGGCCTTGGGAGGGCTGGCAGAGGAGCTGTGAAAGTTGTCTGTAGCTAGCTGCATGAGGGGGCTTTGAAGGGGGCAGATTGGTTAGCTCTGCCTGTATGCATATGAACAGCCCATGTTTGTTATCTCACCTTTAGCTCTGCCTGTGTGCATATGAACAGCCCATGTTTGTTATCTCACCTTTAGCTCTGCCTGTGTGCATATGAACAGCCCATGTTTGTTATCTCACCTTTAGCTCTGCCTGTATGCATATGAACAGCCCATGTTTCTGTTACATAACCTGTCAGAATTATACATGTTGTATTGAACCATTATATAAGCACTACTCTTAGCTTCAGTAAACGGAATTGACTTTATCCACCATATTGGTGAGGCTGTGTCATTCTGGTTCCCTGCACGGATCCTGAAGAGAGGAACACAAGCAGCAGTAGTGATAAATATGATTAGATCCTAAATAAATGCAACTTTCCCACCCCTCCCTTCATCCCAGACCGAGCTTTGCTACTTCTTCCCCTACAGCAGTACAGCAGGACAGAAAATCATAGAATCATAGAATCAGAATGGTTTAGGTTGGAAGGGACCTCAAGGATCATCCAGCTCCAACCCCCTGCCATAGGCAGGAACATCTCCCACTAGAGCAGGTTGCTCAAGGCCTCATCCAGCCTGGCCTTAAACGCCTCCAGGGAGGAAGCATCCACAACCTCTCTGGGCAACGCATTCCAGTGTCTCACCACCCTCACTGTAAAGAACTTCCTCCTAACATCCAGTCTAAATCTCCCCTCTGCCAGTTTAAACCCATTCCCCCTCATCCTGGCATTACTAGACCTTGTAAATAATCCCTCCCCAGCCTTCCTGTAGGCTCCCTTCAGATACTGGAAATAGGGGCTGTGGTCTGCCCCCTGTGTGCTAATATATAAGAAATTATGTACTTATAGAGCCATTCATTCCTTTTGGTCAATAAAATTATCCAGAACTTAGACAATGTGTCTCTTCAAGGCAAGAAGTCATCAATTTTAGCTCAGCTCTGTGAGAATTCAGTTATACTCTAAGCCTCCCAAAAAAGGCTCACAAACCTACGTAACTTCCTATGGCATAATTCCCTATCACTGCCCTGTGCCAATTTATGTATCTGTTCTAGAAATGTGTAACAGCTTAGAGCTTACAGCTCAGTATTTGCGTGTAGGAATGAGTAAGCTCTCTTCCTTTACAGCTTACATCAACAAAGATATATGTAGTTGGCATAGTCATGTTTGGAGTGACTGCAGACAAGGAACTAGAATAAGTATCCACCAAAAGCCTCCAAAGAAAGGATGTCCTGTTCCAAACGCAGCATAAACATCTAGTATTCAAAAGAGAAAAAAAACCCTTGAAAGTTACACAGTTACAGTTACATTACACTTGAAAATATCTCTCTTTATATTTTTTATAGATCATTTTACAATGGAATTAAGCAAAAATATTTTCAGTTGGTTCTAAAGATGATTACTGTATAGTCTGTTACACTTTTGTGGACAAGAAATATGTCAAAGAATATATGTACTGGATTACAGTAATGTGTATTCAATATGCTATTACTAATTATTCCTGTTATTATTCTGTCATGTACATAGTAGTTACATCTTATTTGCTATGTAATTCAGAAACAACTTAATTGCAGGGTCCAAAAAATGAACTCTTACAGGTCAACGGGATCTAATTAGGTCAAGATTCCTGGTGAATGGATAAGGTTGTGAACTGGACTAAATATTTGACATAAAGTGCTTCCTTCTTTGCAGTTAGCATCCATGATACCATGATAGTCATGTAGTCATTGTGTCCAGTTCTGGGCCCCCCAGTTTAAGAGGGACATTGAGATGCTTGAACATGTCCAGAGAAGAGCAACGAGGCTGGTGAGAGGCCTCGAGCACAGCCCTACGAGGAGAGGCTGAGGGAGCTGGGATTGTTTAGCCTGGAGAAGAGGAGGCTCAGGGGAGACCTTATTGCTGTCTACAGCTACCTGAGGGGTGGTTGTAGCCAGGGGGAGGTTGCTCTCTTCTCTCAGGCAGCCAGCACCAGCACAAGAGGACACAGCCTCAAGCTACGCCAGGGGAAATTTAGGCTTGAGGTGAGGAGAAAGTTCTTCACTGAGAGAGTCATTGGCTACTGGAATGGGCTGCCCAGGGAGGTGGTGGAGTCGCCGTCCCTGGAGCTGTTCAAGGCAGGACTGGATGTGGCACTTGGTGCCATGGTCTGGCCTTAAGCTCTGTGGTAATGGCTTGGACTTGATGATCTATGAGGTCTCTTCCAACCTTGGTGATACTGTGAGACTGTGATACTGTCTGTTAAGCCTTATTGACTTCAACAATTTCTCTCTCCTTTTGTGAATACCTTTAATATCAGTGAGACAAGACATAAAAGCCTTTAAATAAGAATGAAATATAGTAAAGGATTGAATATAAATTACTTGATTAATTATTTGAGAATACATAAATAAATATAGTGATAGATTTATAAAGGAAGTTAATGGTCAAAATTGAAGAATGAACCATTTTTTCATAGGATGAGGCACTAAGTGGTCTAGTTGATTGGATGGGGTTGGGCGCTAGGTTGGACTGGATGATCTTGGAGGTCTCTTCCAACCTGGTTGATTCTATGATTTTATGGTTCTATGTATTGTTTCAAAAACAGATGTACATGAATTTGCTTGGACTTAATTTATGTGGAAGATGGTTGCAAATGATGAAGTCTCCAAAATGCTAAGACAACAGGAGTTCTGACAACCCAAACAGGGATTATGTATGACCAAAAGATGGTCAGCATTTTTTTAAGCTGCCTACACTGAAAGCAAGAAAAAGAAATATTCCAGTCCAGTGCATAGTGAAGCACCAAAATCCAAATACTTTTCCTGTGTGGAATACAAGAATGCAAGGACTAATCATAGAACATTTCTATCTGTCAGGAAAAGACAGACAAGAAAAAAAATTCCCAGATAATTTAAGCATTTTCTTACACATTCCTTCAGGCCTTATGCATTTTCTGAGGATTTCAATTCTTAGCCATGTTTGATGGACTAATTTAACCTCATCTTGAGATCATCTGCCTTGTTTGTCTCCTTCCTTTCAAACTCCTTCATTCATTTTATCTGTCCTTAAATAACCTCTCTGTTAAATCCATGTTGAGTAATAAATGCTGTGTTAATTTTGCTGGAGGCTACACAAACATAAACCTGGAGCCACCACAACATTTGGGCTTTTCATCTGAGCTTTTCTGGAAGGTATTTGTCTTTATGTAACAATGTGTAGAGGATGAATTGCAGGATATTTTCTCAATATGGGGCTCATACAGAAATCTCTGAAATTGAAATATCTGTGAATGTTTGTTGCTGAGGGGAAATTAATTAATGCAAGGTGATTTTTTTCCAAGGATTAATACTGTTTATTAATGTTGCTATTCAGAACTCTGCCGCCCCTGACCACTAATTTTAATAACATTTTGGTTCTTACACGGCCATAGAGACATCCTATGGATAATATCTACATCTAGTAATAACCAGCAAAATATACAAACATTAGTTGAACTGGAAGAGAGGATTCCCATGGTCAAATGCTATTTGTGGCCAATATGCCACTTGCCCAGTAGATGGACTCAAGGAGCTCTTTCTGCTTTGGCAGAAGGCAATGGAGAATTACAAAGAGGCATTTAAGCATTTACTCACAAATTATTATTACTCAGTTCACGGGGCTTAGCCACAGTCCAGACAGTGCTCAGATGCTTTCAGGGGACTCGTCTTGTTGGACGTTGAGACTTAATTCTTCCCAGGCTCCTGGGGAAAGAGGTAGTCTCTGACCTTGTTCTCCTGCCTCCTCTAAGCAGGACTTTCAGGTGAGGAGGCAGGATGTTGTGCAGTCTCAGCATGATGTCATGCTGACCACACAGGACAATCACATGCAGGCATCCAGAGTCTGCTCCTGGCAACTTGCAACAGTGGAGTTTACCAGCAAACAATAAGGCAGTCAGCAATTGCAGAGCACAGCTGAGCACAGCAGAAGAGCAGGTTGTTTACCTGAGTTATCTCCTTTTATCAATGTGAGCTGAGATTAATTGCCCTTTGGACACAGAATAGCCAATCAAGATGGNTGGCAGGGGGTTGGAGCTGGATGATCCTTGAGGTCCCTTCCAACCTAAACCATTCTATGATTCTATGATTCTATGATTCATCTGTTGACTGAAAAAGCTAACTTGTGTATGTCTAAATTTTACAAATAGGCTGTCTCTTCTGAAATCTCATGTATCAGAAATACTCTTTTCCTGCTCTAGGAGAGAATTTCTGTGTACATTTCTGCCATCATTCTTTTGCTAAAGTATTTTCAGATTTTTTTTTCAGAAAAAAATAGCTAAAAAATTATGAGCCACTATCAGATCCAGTAAATGACTACTGTGTAGCAGAGAAACTATAAACTGTGATGATTTGGTGACTTCAGGAAGGAGCGAAAATAAAACTAAAAAGCACAGCTGGATGAGACTGAAGCCTTAAGATATGTTAATATTTTCTGAGTGATCCTAGTAGTCTGTGATAGTTTGGGTGTTACCCACAACCCCCCACTTAAGAAAATCACCCAGACTGGGCTCAGCTGATCTGGAAATTGAATGAAACTTTCTACTTACAGCTTAGCACAATATACAAGCAGATATTTACAATCTATACAGCTATAGACAGAAATAGACTAATTAAAAAGTAATACAGAAACACAACAGCCCTCCCATAAACCAGAGTCCCCAAGGGGAGCTCCCAACCACCCTTCCACTTCCCTTCCATCCCTCTACCTTATCCCAGACTTTGCCTTATGTTCAAGGTGAGTTTGGAGAATTGGCATGGGGGGTTAGGAAGCAGAAGTATTAATTAGCAAGTTAGAGAGAGTAGTGCCTGCAGATCCAGAGAGCAACTCCCTTATCTATGTTTGTGTTCTTGTTCTTATACATCTCAGTGAGCCTATGAGTGCAGCAGACAAATATCCCAGCTAGGCTCAAACTAGCCAAAATATCCCAGCTAGGCTCAAACTAGCACATAGTCTTAGAGAAATTGCTAACTATACTGTATGCCCATGCCAAAAGAAAAAATCTAGGCTTGTATTACCAAATTCTTTAAGAGTGATAACATTGCCAAATGAAAAAAAAAAGTATTATCACTTCATGTACCTGAAATGAGTGACTAATTAAAAAGGGCAAATAAGAACGACCACCTATGGGCTGCTATGCATGCAGTAACAGATCCTGAATCAAAAGACAATGTAGGTTGTAAGTCATCCTTGGAGGTCATCCAGTGTAAGTCTTCAAAACAGAGTGAATTTATAACAAGTTGCTTTGGACTATACCCAGGTGAGTTTTAAAGAGTTGAAAACTGAGATTTCACAAACTCTGTGGACAATCCATTACAGTATTTGGTCTTTCTTAGGGAGAAAAAAAACCCCAAACTTCTGACTATATCTAATGTTCCAACTCTTATCTATTACTCCTAACCATTCTTACCTTGTCCTGCTCTCTTCTCATTTCTTCCTTCCTTTCTTTGCTCCTCTTTCAATTACCATTCAGGTAGCTGAAGAGAGCTGAAAGATCTGTGTTTAATCTTCTAAAACTGATTAAACTCAGTTATCTCAATCTCTTCTCATATCCTGCTGAGTTCAAAGGAATGAAGTATATGTGAGGTAAGGGCTGACAAACAAGAGCAGGAAAGCTTCTCCATATCATAGTCTTAAAATTTGAGTTGGATAGTTGGGCTGCAATATTTATACAGATTTTTTTACAAGACTGGCCAAGATTTTGACATGACAGTCAGAATTTTACAAGCATCCAGCCATCTCAAGCTCTGCAGCGTCTATGAAAACTATTTATGCCTAAGAAGACACTTCACCAGACTGTCAGAGTCTGAGGAGTTTCAGAACAAAAACCTATCTGAACTACAAAATAGCATCTACAAGGGGGAAAGGACAGGAATCAAAGACCCTGAGTAATACTGAATTGTAAAGCTAGAATGTTTTGCTGAGAAGAACTAGATCATAGGCTGTGAAATGAAAACAATGGTGAGGTCTACTTCCCTCACAGTCTTGCTGAGATGTGTAGAAAGGAAAAGCAAAACATTAGATAAAGTCACTTTGCTCTGCACTTCGCTTGGGCACTTGGCTCTGGGCTTTGCTCTCAGCTCTTTGCCTGCTGGGGAGAAGCTGAGGCTGCTGGCTGAACTCCATCTTGCTTTCTAACCTCACCCTCCATTTGCTTTGCTGATTCACCTTTGCTTCTTAATCCTCTTGGCCGAACCTCCATTCTTCCTTGGGACTGGGGTAAGGTTGAGAGGGGTAGGGGGAAGGTGAGGGGGTGGTTGAGAGCCCCTCCTGGGGACTCAGGTTTCTGGGAGGGCTGTTGTGTTTCTGTATTACCTTTTTACCTTGTATATTTCTGCCTATAACTGTATATACTGTAAATATCTGCTTGTACATTGTGCCAGCTGTAAATATAAGCATTCAAATTTCCAGAGCTAGCTGAGTCTAGTCTGGGTGATTTCTAAAGTGTGTGGGGTGGGGAACACCCAAACCATCACAAGCAGACAGAGACTTAGGACTGAATACACAAGTTGGCTGAAGTCAAATGTCAGGCTCCAGGGTAAACACAAAACTAGAATCCCCAAGATTTCTGAACAGCTTAGTAAAACTACAAGACTGCTACATGTCGAAGAACACGAAATATATACTGCCTCTTTCAACAACAGGACTTTGCCAAAATTCATTTTCTCTTTTATGGTTGCCAACAAGCAGCTCCGAAGTCTGGTCCACAATATCCTAAAGAAGTGATTGATTAACTAATGAGGATGCATACCACTAGAATCACAGAATCAACCAGGTTGAAGCCTGTTGGAGATGGCCACATCTGTGGCAACATCTGTAAGTTTAACAAAAGAGTGGGATCCTGCATCAAGGAATTGGTCAGTGTCACAATGTTAAAAAAGTATTTCACAGATATCCCTCCCAAGAGTTATCTGATTCCATTCCATTCCTTCTTCCATTCATGTGATTCAAATACTTGCTCTTTGTAACTTCATAGGTACCTGAGTTGTTTTTTTTTTCAAACATGATGGAAGGACTAGGAAGGCTCTTTATCCATCTGGGTTCCTGTGCTAGTTTGAGCCTAGCTGGAATATTTTGGTGAGAAGAATTAGATGCTAGGCTGTGAAAAGGAAACAATGGGGATGTCTACTGCACTCATAGGCTTGCTGAGATGGATAAAAACAAGAACATAAATATAGATAACAGGGTTTGCTCTCTGGCTTTTGGGCTGCATTTTTCTCTCTCTAGCCTAACTTGCTGTCTGACTAATCCTTCTGCTTCTTAACTCCTCTGGCTGATTCTCCAAACTCACCTTGAACATAAGGCAAAGTCTGGGATAAGGTAGAGGGATGGAAGGGAAGTGGAAGGGTGGTTGGGAGCCTCTTCTGGGGACTCTGGTTTCTGGAGGGCTGTTGTGTTTCTGTATTATTTTTTACCTTGTCTATTTCTGTCAATAGCTATATATATATTGTAAATACCTGCTTGGATATTGTGCTAAGCTGTAAGTATAAAGCTTCATTCAACTTCCAGCCTTTCTTCATTAGGAAGAACTTTATTCATGGAAAGGGTGATTTGCCATTGGAATGGGCTGCTGAGGGAGGTTTTGGAGTCACCATCCCTGGAGGTGTTTAAAAGGAGGCTGGATGAGGCAGTGCCATGGCTTAGTTAATTGGAAGGGTTAGATGATACGTTGGACTTGGTGATCCTAGAGATCTTTTCCAACCTGGTTAATTCCATGATTCTGTGATTCAGTCTTCAAAAAAGTCAAGAAGAAAGACCCAGGCAACTGCAGACCAGTTAGCCTCACCTCCATCCCTGCAAAAATGGTGGAGCAGCTCATTTTGGAGGTCATCTCTAATCATGTGGAAGAAAAGAAGGTTATCTCGACCCAGATGCGTGACTTTGCACCTGGGCTTGAACCTCATGAGGTTGGCTTGTGCCCACCTCTCCAGCCTTTCCAGGTCCCTCTGGATGGCATCCCTGCCCTCCTTCCCACCTTCCTTGCCTGCTCAAACTACCATGCAAACTGCCACAGATGATGGCAGTAGATGATACTGTAGGGAGCCTACAGGAAGGCTGGGGAGGGACTATTGACAAGGTCTGGTAATGTCAGGACGAGGGGGAATGGGTTTAAGCTGGAAGAGGGGAGATTTAGACTGGATGTTAGGAGGAAGTTCTTTACAGTGAGGGTGGTAAGACACTGGCACAGGTTGCCCAGGGAGGTTGTGGCTGCTTCCTCCCTGGAGGCATTTAAGGCCAGGCTGGATGAGGCCTTGAGCAAGCTGCTCTAGTGGGAGGTGTCCCTGCCTATGGCAGGGGGTTGGAGCTGGATGATCCTTGAGGTCCCTTCCAACCTAAACCATTCTATGATTCTATCTTGGATTCAACTGGATTACATCAGTAAAACAATATAAATTCCATGTTGAAGCTTTGCTTCAGCTATTCTTATGTATCTTCTCCTGACATCAGCAATTAATGATTAAAACAGGCTTAAAAAGCAGTTCATGCCGATAAATAGGAATATTATAGTCAAAGATAGCATAAACATTAGTACAATTTAAATGATGATAGACTTATTTCAAGACACCAAGCTCTATATTCAGCACAGGTAACCAAAACTTTTTATTGTTTTATGATGTTCAAAGAGTACCCATTACAGTGCTTTATCTGTAGAAACATAGAATCATAGAATCAACCAGGTTGGAAGAGACCTCCAGGATCATCCAGTCCAACCTATCACGCAGCCCTATCCAGTCAACCAGACCATAGCACTAAGTGCCTCAGCCAAGCTTTTCTTGAACACCTCCAGGGACAGTATATCTCTACATTCTCAAAAATGTAAAGGTTTAGTTATATTTATTTATATATAAGCCAGAATCTGAACCTAGCCATTAGAGTTAGCAGGCACAGAACTTTAAAAACAGAAGTGTTCTAATTATGAAAGTTTAGACAGAGTTTTCAAAAGTGATATTCAAGAAAACTTGGGCAAGTAGGCCCTTATAAGAGCAAGAAACACATATTCAGTAAATACCCATACAATATATAAAATTGGTTTGCCATCTGTAGTGTTTCATATAAATAAGTTTTTTGGTAGTGCTCTGACAATATTAGTCAGTTCTTCTCAGGCTCATCTTGCATATATTTCTCTCTAGGTAGAGAGATAGATTGAGGTACTATACACTTCAAATCATTGTATGAAAGGAGCACTATGGCAAGTGGGAAGGAGAGTTGAATCACTAAGATGCTACTTTTGAACTGTTTGTAGAATACAGTATACAAAACAATCATATTTGGGGCATTTGCATGTTCACTCCTTAGAGTCATGGATTCATTGAATCATAGAATCGGTCAGGGTTGGAAGGGACCACAAGGATCATCTAGTTCCACCCCCCCTGCCATGCCCAGGGACACCCTACCCTAGAGCAGGCTGGCCAGAGCCCCATCCAGCCTGACCTTAAACACCTCCAAGGATGGGGCCTCAACCACCTCCCTGGGCAACCCATTCCAGGCTCTCACCACTCTCATGCTGAACAACTTTTTCCTCACATCCAGTCTGAATCTCCTCACCTCCAGCTTTGCTCCATTCCCCCTAGTCCTGTCACTCCCTGATAGCCTAAAAAGTCCCTCCCCAGCTTTTTTGTAGGCTCCCTTTTAGATACTAGAAGGCCACAATAAGGTCACTTCTTATTAGTATCTGCACTGCTTCACTGTATATATATATGTGGAAAAAGCATACCTGTGTTTGCATTTGTATAGTGAAATGCTTGCACAGTGCAGATAATGCAATAACTATTTTACTGCTAATGAAGAAACAGCACTAAAGCTTTTATGGAAAGAGTTGTTAAGGCTTTTTAAGTAAAATTGAAAGCTTATTTCACCCAGCTATTTGTAGAAGGAATGTTCTGTCCTCTTGAGTTCTGTGTCAAGAAGCAGAGGAAACCTCAATTGAATTTTCTACTGCTTTTATTCCTGTTGCCTTGACATCCTGTATTAGCTGTTCATGGTATTATATATGCCCCCATGATAGATGAAGGGACATTCTGGGGTGATTTTTTTAGGAGATTTTTGGGTTTTTTTAAAGGGAAGGAAAAAGATAAAAGAAAAGGAATAAGTCACTTTCCAGTAAAAAGGAAAAGTGATAAACATCAGGTCTGTTCCTACATCGTGCCACTGGAACTTTTAAGAACAGCTTTTAAGGGAAGACTGGAAGGGGGGAAGGAAGAAAGGGGAAGGAACAAGGAATATGAGTGAGAAATGTTATAACTCATAGCAACAGAGTTTTTCATTATTAATGAATTGATCAGATTAAATAAAATTTAAATAGTTGTGTGTTATTAAAAGGAGATGAAAGATATTTACCAGGACTACTAGTCAGCTTTTTGTGTATAGTTCTTTCTTCACTATGCTAACAAAAATGACTATGTTTTTTTTAAGAGACAATAAATATTTCAGTGCATTGTAAAAATAAATATTGATAAACTGAAGGTTCAAAGATGATAAAATAGGCTCTAAGTATATTGTTTAGCCTGGAGAAGAGGAGGCTCAGGGCAGACCTCATTGCTGTCTACAGCTACCTGAAGGGAGGTTGTAGTCAGGTGGGGGTTGGTCTCTTCTCCCAAACAAACAGCAACAGGACAAGGGGACACAGCCTCAAGTTGTGCCAGGGGAAGTATAGGCTGGATGTTAGGAGGAAGTTCCTGCCAGAGAGAGTGATTGGAATTGGAATGGGCTGCCCAGGGAGGTGGTGGTGTCACTGTCCCTGGAGGTGTTCAAGCAAAGCCTGGCTGAGGCACTTAGTGCCATGGCCTAGTTGACTGGCTAGGGCTGGGTGCTAGGTTGGACTGGATGATCTTGGAGGTCTCTTCCAAGCTGGAAGACCTCTGAGACCTGCCTTTTATTTTAGTACTTTGCAAAGGCCTTGGTTAGCCAGGTGTCCTCATTTCAGCTGGAATAGAGTTAATTTTCATCATAATACCTGGTATAGTGTTGTGGTTTGGATTTAGGATGAGAATAACGCTGATAATATACTGATGCTTTAGTTGTTGCTGAGCACTGCTCACACTAAGTCAAGGCTTTTTTCTGTTCCTTTTTCTGTTCTGCCAGCAGATAGGGTAGGGGTGCAGAAGAAGCTGGGAGTGAACACAGCCAGGACAGATGACCCCAGCTGACCAAAGGGATACTCCATGCCATAGGGAATCATGCTCAGGTGTAAAATTGAGGGAATAAGAGGATGTTTAGAATTACTATGACTGTCTTTCCTGATAACCATTATGTGTGATGAAGCCCTACTTTCCTGGTGGTGGCTGGATATGTGCCAATGGGAAACAGTGAATGAGTTCCTTGTTTTGCTTTACTTGCAAGTGTGAGTTTAGCTTTTCTTCAACTTTTGCTTTATCCTGGCTTTTACTTGTTTGTATTTCAACCCAAGAGTTTTCTCACTTTTATTTTTCTGATTCTCTCTCCCATCTCACCACAGGGGAGTGAGAGAATGACTGTGTGGCACTTAGTTATTGTCTTGGACTAAACCACAACAGCCTTTTTTTGGTGCCTAGCATGGGGCTCCAGGGTTTGAGATATAGAGAGATCTGAACAGAGCAAGCTAAAACAAATTCATTCTTGTGCTTATTCTCAGACCAGTGTTATATAACACCTTGCTTGCTGCATATGTTCCCTGTTGTGCTGTTTATCACCTCAGGAGGCTGTATTAAGGTTATCATCTTGACTTACTGTGTAACGCTGGTTTATGATATGGTGAAGTTACTTGTTGAGACTAATCTGGTGTTTGTGCTCATCATTGCCATCATCCTCGTACTGTGGGGACCATCTCTTGGCAGCTATTAATAATTTCACCCTTTACCTTTCTTCCTCAGAGAGCCAGCCTATTAGGGAGACAAGGAAAGATGCTCTTCCCTGCTCCTTCACCTTCCCTTTCACCTTCACCTTCTCCTTCACCTCCAGGCTAGTTACAATAGCTCTAGAGAATTTTCAATATCCTTGGGATGTTCAAACCAAAAAGGGTAAAAAATGCTGCGTGACAGCTGTGTCAGAAAAATGTAAGAGGAATAGAAATGCAGACACCAAGGTTGGAAGAGGAAAGGAAGGAGTTGCTTCAGGCCTCTTGAGGAGGGGAAATTAATTGATGCAAGATGATATTTTTTACCTAAATTAATATTGTTGATTAATGTTGCTATTCAGAACTCTGCCACCCCTGACCACTAATTTTAATAATATTTTGGTTCTTACAGGGTCATGGAAATATTCTATGGATAATATCCAGATCTAGAAATAACCAGCAAAATATATGAACAATAACTGAACTGGAAGAGAAGATTTCTGCAGTCAAATGCCACTTGTGGTCAATATGCCACTTGCCCAGTAGATGGACTCAAGCTCTTTCTGCTTATGGCAGAAGGCAATGGAGAATTACAAAGAGGCATTTAAGCATTTACTCATAAATTATTATTACCCACTTGCAGGGCCTAGCCACAGTCCAGACTGTGCCCAAATGCTTTCAGGGGACTCATCTTATTGGGCATTCAGACTTAATTCTTCCTGGCTTCTTGGGAAAGGATGCAGACAATCTCTGACCTTATCTCCTGGCTTCTTCTGATCGATCTGTCTATATGTCCAGGACTGCTAAGTAGGACTTTCAAGCATAGAGGCAGGATGTCGTGCAATGTAGTTTCAGCTCGATACCACACTGACCACACAGGCCGATCGTGTGATGGCATCCAGGATCTGCTCCCAGTAACTCACAGCAATGGAGTTCACCAGGCAAACAATAAGGCCATAGGCAATTGCAGCAGGCAACAGTAGAGCATGTCTGAGCACAGCAGAGAGAGCAGGGGAGCAAAGCAGGAGAGCAAAGACACATTGTTCACCTGCGTATCTCTTTTTATCAATGTGGGCTGAGATTAATTGCCCTTTGGACACAGAATAGCCACTCAGGATGGCAGTTAGCCAAACCTTACCATATTAGGCAAAGCCATAGGCTCTGTTTTCCCTAATTTGGGAAAAGCACAGGCCTTGCACAAGCTAAGTGTGTGTACCTTACACCACAGGACCCTGGGCAGGCCAGACTCAGTGGCTCCAGATTCTTTTGTGTCCATTTCCCACACTTGCCTCTCTTGTGGAGCAGAAAAACATGCCTGGGCAAGGCAGGACATGTATAAACCTATTTTGGGCCTATTTGGCCTACCACAACAAGGCCCCAGAGCAGATATCCACACTGCAGATCCCATGGTGGAGGAAGTACCTCTGTAGCCCCTGACACGGGATCACACCAGTCTGCACCCATGGAGGACTTCATGCTGAAGTAGATGGATATTTCCTGAAGCATGGAAAAATTGTAGAGAGTTAACCCTCCAAAAAGACAAACTTGTCAGATGTCCTGTGAAAGCATTAAAAATTTGGTTTTAAACATCTCCTTTCAGTGTTTCATGTCAATGCAGAAAAGAATAAATTTTCTGTCTGGCATTAATTGTTCTTTGAGCTTTTCACCTTTCTTGGAAATTGCCTGAATTATAATCAGTCTGTTGTAAAAGAGCAGCTTCCTGGAATGAAGAAAAATATTCTCTACAAAAAAAAAATCTAACCAACCAAAAAATCAACACCAACCTAAAAAAAAACCCAAACAAACAAAAACAACAAATAAACTCACAAACAAACAAACAAACAAACAAACAAAAAACCACTAAACTCCACCCCCCCAGAAAAAAAACAAGCCCCCACAAAACCTCCCTACCAAACAAACAAAAACCCCATACTGAAATACATAACAATGACAAGGATCAATTAAATGTGAGTGCTAGCGCTTCAGGTTCAGCAAAGTAAAGAACTTAGCATGAAGTAACTTCACCATAGGTACATGGACAGACATGTACAGATTCTAGAGGATATAAATTCTAAAGCACACATAAATCCCATTCATGTTTAAGAATCTCTAGAGAGTCAATAGTATCTTACTTAGGACCAGTGCTGCTCTATTTAATAATTCCTTTGACTTCAGTGATTTGTCAAGATTCAGCTCAGTGTGGAAAGCATATCAATAGTTCTATTATTATTGATTATCAGATCATAGAATCATAGAATTGTAATATACCTTTGAAGAACATCCATGATATTCTGTTCAAGAGAATAACCAAATCTACTCCAAGGGAAAAACAAGCAACCAATGCACTGTGGATGACAGAATCACAGAATCAACCAGGTTGGAAGAGACCTCCAAGATCAGCCAGTCCAACCTAGCACCCAGCCCTGTCCAATCAACNCCAGGCCTCTCACCAGCTTTGTGGTCCTTCTCTGGACACGTTCCAGTATCTCAACATCTCTCTTGAATTGAGGAGCCCAGAACTGGACACAGCACTCAAGATGTTGCCTGACCAGCGTGGAGTACGGGGGGAGAATAACCTCCCTTGTGCTACTGGCCACGATCTTCCTGATACAGATAGTTTTGCTAAGAGAATTATGTCCAGTGTGAAAGGTGTCTTTCACTGCAGAGTTGGCTATATGATTAATGTTATTGGATTCAATAATACTATTTGTATAAAGAACCATCCACTTTTATAGGTTAAAAGATTATTCATATGGCTATATTGAATTATCTACGGTGAGA
Organism: Tricholaema leucomelas; assembly: GCA_013400475.1. Classification (NCBI taxonomy): domain Eukaryota; kingdom Metazoa; phylum Chordata; class Aves; order Piciformes; family Lybiidae; genus Tricholaema lacrymosa; species Tricholaema leucomelas. Next base: position 109,762 of record WAAF01014705.1, read on the forward strand.
TTCAACTCATTTAGATACTTATCAGCTACTTTTTCCTCAAGGGAGAGAAATAATCACTTTTATGGGTAAAAAAAACCATCACATTTTATATTTTGGACATGTATTTTATGAGAGGAGAAATATCTGCTGCTCTCAGTCACTCTCTATTGACTCTAAGTGAATCTATCCTGAAAATTCAGACACGATAACTGAATTCAGATGCTATAACTGACTAAAGTCAGTTCTATTTCAACAAATGAATCCCTATCCATTAATCATTTTATGATAAGGGGATTTTAGAATCATAGAATCATAGGATCAGTCAGG
>WAAF01014706.1:0-13456 GCA_013400475.1 Tricholaema leucomelas
AATATCATCTCACATCAATTAGTTTCCCCTTCACAACAGTGGAGAGCAGCTTGCTGCTTGCCTAGTTCGAATTGAGTTATGTGACAGGATCCATAGAAATGAGGCAAATCCTTTGTGATTCTCAGGAAGTCATGGAAGTGGTCAACCACCCGGGTGAAGCAGGATCCAGGTTTATGGGCTGGGGAAGTCCAATAAGATGTTGGGTATAGTGAAGGAGTCAGCCCTTATGCTAGAGTGGCAGCCAGTGAGTTTAGATATCACAATGCATGGGTAGGCCATTGTTAGGTTGTTATCTAGACTCAGCTAGAGTCCAACCAGCTCAGGCTTGGCTGAGCTCAGGTGGGCAGCTGTTTCCTAGCGTGGGACAAGTCTTTTCAGATCCTTGGATCAGTATCCTTAGTTCAGTTCCCTTTGCTCAGTTTGAGAGGTGTGCAGGGTTAATGTCTTCTATTTGTGGGAGAAACAAGATAAGCAACAAGCAGCAAAGCCAGCAGCAAACAAACAAGTTGGCCATTTTTTAAGCATTTGGGCAAATGTCTTTGACAAATAGCAACCGATAAAAACACCCTGTAGAATCAGTCCTAGGTTATTTCACTAAAAAAGGGAGACGAACATGCCTAGCATCCATGACCTGTGTTTACCAAAACAAAGCAGGGTGTAAAACCAGACCAAATATGGTATCCCTCTGGCAGATGAAAGGCACCAAGGCTTGTGTTTGTTCTCCTGCTTCTTCCAACAGGGAAGAAGGAGAGAAAGGGGGGAGCAAGGTGAATATGGAGATAAGCTTTTAGGACATGCAGAGACATGTCTTAGATATCTATTTTAGGTATAATTTGGACGATTCACTACACAGTCCCCAAACCATGCTGGTACCTGGGGTTGTTCTTTCCCAGGTACAAGACTCTACACTTGCCCTTGAATGTCATTCAACTTCTCCCTGCCCAAATCTCCAGCTTGTCTAAGTCTCACTGAATGGCAGCACAACCCACCAATGTGTCAGCCACACCACCCAATTTTGTGTCATCAGCAAACTTACTGACTGTGCACTCTGTGTCCTCATCCAGGCTGTTGATGAATGTATTAAATAGCACTGGTTCCAGTACTGACCTCTGATGGACTCCAGTAGATATAGGCCTCCAATTAGATTCCATCCCATTGACCACAACTTTCTCACTTCTTTCCCTCAACCAGTTCTCAATACACTGCATTACCCAATCATCCAGACCACACTGCCTCAGTTTGGCTGCAGGGATGCTGTGGGCAACAGTACCAAATGCTTCTGAAATCAAGATAAACCACATCCAGTGCTCTCTATCATCTATTCACTTGGTTATGTCCTTATAAAAGGCTATCAGGTAGGTCAGTCTGAAACCATGATGACTGCTCCTGATAACCCTCTTGTCCTTGACACGTTCCAGGACAACACTGAAGATAAGTTGTTTCATTGCCTTTCTGGGGATGGAGGTGAGGTTGACCAGTCTATAATTACCTGGGTCCTCCTTCTTACCCTTTTTCAAGATTGGAGTGATGTTTGCCTTCCTCCAGTCCCCAGGAACCTCTCCTGTCCACCACAACTTCTCAAAAATGTTGGAGAGTGGTCTGGCAATGACCTCTGCCAGCTCCTTCAGCACTTGTAGGTGGATCCCATCAGGACCCACGGATTTATGGATGTCCAGAATACTTAACTCTTCCTTAATTTAGTCCTCATAGCTGAGGAAAACTCCTCTGTCATGTCTTCCTCTGGGGCCTCATGGGTCTGAGGCTCCTGAGGACAGTCTCCAGCAGTACAAATGGAGACAAAGAAGGCACCTAATAAATCCACCTTCTTTGTATCCTCTGTCACCGAGGCACCCACCTCATTCAGCAGAGGACCTACATTGTCTCTAGGGTTAGTTTTCCCTACAATGTGTTTGATGAAACCCTTTCTCTTGTCCTTTACCTTCTTAGCAAGGTTGAACTACAGGGGAGGCCTTAGTTTTCCTACTTACCCCCTTACACCTTCTGACAAATTCCAAAGTGGCCAGCCCCTTCTTCCATGATCTGTAGACTCTCTTCTTCCACTTGAGTTTGCTTAGCTGCTCCCTAATTAGCCATGTGGGTCTCCTGGCTCCCTTTCTCGATTTCCTTTTTATTGGAATGCTCTAATCTTGAGCTTGGATGAAGTGGTTTGTGAGCTTGGATGAAGTGGTTAAGCAACTATCATGGGCCTCTTTGCCTTCTAGTACCCTGTCCTTTGAGATGTGCCCTAACAATTGCTTGAAAAGGCCGAAGTTGGCCCTGTGGAAGTCTGAGGTTGTGATCCTGCTTAGTATTCTGTTCCTACCATACAAGATTCTGAGCTCCAGCAAGGCTGCCCTCAACCTTCACTGCTCCCAACAGACCATTCTTGCTAGTAAGTATCAGGACCAGTAGCTCTCCTCTCCTTGATGGCTCACACATTGTTTGCACCAAGAAGTTACCATCAATTCCCTGGAGGAACCTCCTGGGTGGTGGCTAAGGAGGCCTTCCACTAAATATCTGTGTAGTCAAAATCCCTCATGAGAATCAAAGGATACTGTCCGCTCTCTGTAGAAGGCCTTATCAACTTCCTTGCCCTGACCAGGTGATCTGTAATAAATACCCACCACAGTATCACTCATGCTGGCCTTCCCCTTAATTCGCACATACAAACTCTCAACTCACACTTCACCTACACCTGGAGAGAATTCAACACATTCTAATTGCTCCCTCACAACAAGAACAAATCTACCACCTTGATTTGTTGACCCGTCTTTCCTAAAAAGGACAAAGTCATCCATGACCTCATGTGAGCTGTCTCACCACATCTCTGTAATTGCTACAAGATCATAAGCCCTTGACCTCACATGGATTTCTGACTCCTCATGTTTGTTCCCCATATGATTTGCATTGGTGCACAGGCACTGCAGGGAGCAAGCTGAGGAAGCCACTTCTACCCTGGCAGGGTGGGAGAATCTGTGAGACTTTGACTGTGCTTCTGTGTTCCCAGTGTGGTGAAGGACAACAGGCTGAAGGCCCTTACTTGCCCCCCATTCCTTGAACTCTTGTTTGATGTCCCTCATCTGGTCACATGATGGCCTGACATTTTTATTATCCCTCCTCCCCTTTGCAACTACATGATCATTCCCAGGTTCTACTGTGAGCCCTACATCATTGATAGCCCTTGTATTCTCCCCAACACATGGCTCATTGTCCCCTACCTCCCCTGAGATAGCAGTGGAGCTTGTACACCACCCCACAAATGTCCCAGGCTTGTTTCTAGTGAGCTTGTTTTTTCCCCTTTCCCCTGTCAAGTATAGTTTAAAGCTTGATTAATGATCCCAGACAGCTCCTAAACCTTCTCCACCCGTGAGAGAGATACAGTGCATCTACTGTCAGCAGACCTGACATCATTGTTGTGGAGGGCCTGTGGGCCCGAAAATAGGCTTATTTTTTGCCTTACATTGCCCAAACATGTTTTTTCCTGCCTAAATCAGAGGTAAACACATTAAATGGGTAATGTAGTGGAGGCTCAGATAGGTCCAAATAGGCTTACATAGACCTTGCCTTGCCTGGACATGTTTTCCTACCTAAACATGTTTTTCTGCCCAAACCAGAGGCAAACACATTAAACAAAAAAACGAACATTAGGGGCACAATAGGCCTGGTACTCCAAAGTCTAGCCTGCCTGAGATCCAGGTGGTAAACAGGTTGCATAAGCCCACACGCTTAGTGTATTGTTCACTCATACTCTCCCCATATTTGGGGGTACCAGACCTGTGGACCCTTCCTAATTTGGTGTGTTTTGGCCTGCTGCCAGAAGCTTATTGGACAGTATTGTGGCCAAAGGACCATAAATATTGACTTATATCTGATAAAGAGTGCAATCCGGGTAAACAAGAGACCTTTTGCCACCCTCTCCATTCACCTTCCTGTCTGCCTGATGCCCAGGGCCACTACCTTTGTTCCCTCGACATGACCCCTTTGTTCCACGACACCCTGCACCGATCCAGTGGATGATCGAATGAAGTATTCCCGGCCAGCCACCGCTCCAGCCTGCTGCATCAGCCCGATTGTGCCTGTGGAATTCGCTCAGACAGCGCGCCCCAATTCGAATTGAACTCTTAGCTTCACAAGAATCAACTACATGGTTTTCGCCATATGTATGTTTTGAAACCACAGATATTGAACCTTCCAACTAGTGAGTATTCAGACTCTCTTGATTCAAGTTGCTAAGAAATTTTATTAACTTTACCAGTGGCACTTTATGCCACCAAACTCTCTGACCAGAACATTTCAAAACTTGTTCTAAGTTGCTTAATTAGACTGTAAATAGGCATTCTGTAAAGAAATTTCACTAACCATGTACGAAGAATTTGTGTGGGTTAGCTGTACATAAGTTTGGGGGAAATTCTCTTTGTATATATTAATAAATTATTTAATAAACTTCAAATCAGCCTCAGATCTCACGGAAACTCAAATTCAAACCCCTCCACAACAGGTAAACAAGCACAAAAAGGCCACAATAGGCCTGGTGTCACAAAGTCTGGCCTGCTTAAGGTCCAGGTTGTAAACAGGTTATATAAGCTGGATGTAAACATGTTGCATAAGCCCACACACTTAGCGTGTGGCCCACCCATGCTAACCCCATATTTGGGGGTACCAGACTTGTGATTTAGCCTATTATGGTACTGTTTGGCTGACTGCCAAAACCTGATTGGTCATTCTAGTGGCCAAAGGGCCATTAATCTCAGCCCACAGTTGAAAAATAGAGCTACACAGGTAAACAAGATGCTTTACCTGCCTGCCCACTCTCTCACACTCTCTTGCTTCACTAGTGTGCTCTGACTCTCACGCTCAGGCCCTGTGCTCAAGCCACCTGCTCACAATCGCTCACATTAAGGCACACTCGCTGATTATTAGATTTAGCCTGCCTTTATCTATGGAGCTCAGACACCGAGCAGCTGTGCAGCCATGTATGCCTGCTGCCTTGTCATTGCCTGGTAAGCGTCTTTGCCACTGAGTTACCAGAAAGCAGACCCCACGCGATCAGCCTACCAGCGAGTGTAAGACCGTGCTCAGACTGCACGGCATCCTTCTCCTGCCCCTGAGGTCCTGCCTACAAATTCCCTGGTAAAAGTGTCCCAGGTTGAGACTAGAGGGTTAAATATTTTTTTCTGGGGACTAAAAAATTGTTATTCAATCCCATAATTCTGCTATCTCCTCATAGACTCACAACAAGGTCAGTTCGTTCTTTCCTCCTCCTCCTGCCCTGGGTGTGTGGCAGGAGCCACTTTATCGGGAACATGTAAGCAGTAGGCCTCTTGGATGGCTGGAGGCATTAGGAGGGGGGAGGATTGGAGCACTGGGGAAGATAGATTTCGTTTTTTTGGGGAATGGGGAATACTTCAAGGGGGTTTGCCATGGATGGGGAAATCGCTTTTTGTAAGATCTATCACTGTATTTCTCTCTCTCTAAACACAATTCTGTATTTTCTCTCCAATTTGATCTGAGAGTTTAATTTCTGTCACCTATCTTTAGTAAACCCACGACAACAAAGCATAAAGAAGAAGCCAGGAGGCAAAGGCAGAGATTGCATCCCTTGCCAGAACAAGGTCCAAGACTGTTCATTTCCTCAGAAGCCAGGAAGATACTCCTTTCCCCAGAAAGCCATGAGGATTCCAGCCTCAAAGTCCACAGGCAAAGCTCCCCTGAAATTTGGATACTTTATATAGGCTGTGACGTAGCCCCGGAGGGTGATTGATGATCATTGATAATTAATCAGAATTGTGAGTAAATGCTTTAATGCCTCTGTAATTCCTATTGCCTTCTGCCATAGAGCAGAAAAAGTCTCAGCCCACCCTGCCGGGCAAATAGTATAATAGACCCCAAGTGGCATTAAGCCGTGGGGAAAGTTGTCTCTCTGTTTGTAGCTGAATGTATGCTAGTTATTATAATATCATTATTAATGAGTTATATTGTGGTATTAATCCTAGAATGTCTTCCATGACCATGTAGATCCATTTTATACTAATATACAGTGGTTGGGGGCAGTGAGAGTTCAGAATATTGAAGTTAATAAATATATACTTTNAAGCCATGAGGATTCCAGCCTCAAAGTCCACAGGCAAAGCTCCCCTGAAATTTGGATACTTTATATAGGCTGTGACGTAGCCCCGGAGGGTGATTGATGATCATTGATAATTAATCAGAATTGTGAGTAAATGCTTTAATGCCTCTGTAATTCCTATTGCCTTCTGCCATAGAGCAGAAAAAGTCTCAGCCCACCCTGCCGGGCAAATAGTATAATAGACCCCAAGTGGCATTAAGCCGTGGGGAAAGTTGTCTCTCTGTTTGTAGCTGAATGTATGCTAGTTATTATAATATCATTATTAATGAGTTATATTGTGGTATTAATCCTAGAATGTCTTCCATGACCATGTAGATCCATTTTATACTAATATACAGTGGTTGGGGGCAGTGAGAGTTCAGAATATTGAAGTTAATAAATATATACTTTTATAAATATTATCTTGCACTAATTAATTTCTCCCCTTTGCCACAAATTGGCGTAGGTGGCAGAATCCCCCTCTGTGACAATCATGTAAGGTGACCTATTGTCAAAACCCTCCTCAGTCCTTCTGGGTTGGCCCCTCTAACTGGAGGGATTCAGCACACCTGTGCTCACACTCTCTTGACCACTTGATCCAAGTCCCTGAAGTCTCTCTTGATAGTCTTCAGTTTTCTTCTTTTAAGGTCCTCATTGCTTACATGGAAAGCTAATAATGGATAATAATATGTGAGCTGTACCAAGGTAGGAAGATTTTGTAACGATGACTTTTTTGTTTGTTTGTTTGTTTGTTTGGTGGAAGATGTTTGGATGTTAGCCTTGGGCTTTCTTAATCTTGGGAATACTTGCAAGACATATGATTCATCTTCCTCATTGACTGACTGCAATTGAAGGGCATCATACATGTTCTACAAAGACACTTGGGAGATCAGGGGAACAGCTGAGCCAATACATTTGCCTAGCTGAGTGGGAATTTGATGATCTGGAAGTTGGACTTCATGATCTCTTTAAGTCCCTTCCAACCCCTGACATCCTGTGATTCTGTGAACTTCTTGTCACTGCTCCACGTTGAGAGAGTGGGGCAGATGGGCAAAGCAGGAGTATGCTTGCTGCATAGACCATGGTCTGGCTTCTCCCTCGTTTCCTTTAGGTTACTGCCTTCAGTCTGGTGGGGAAAGGATAAAGTATCCCTCAGTAGTTTTTAATGGATGTTCCAAATTCTTCTTGAGGTCAAACAGAGCCTGACTCCACCAGTCTATCTTATCCTCTGCTTCCCTGATGCTCCTAAGCCTTTTGGCTTCATCTTGCAGCCTTTCAAACTCACTTTGTAGCTGTGCTGCTTGGCTGAGCAGATATACTTGCTCACACCATGCACAGCACCCTGCTATCAGGGAGAGCCTGAGGAATTCCCTGCAGCCTGCAGCCTTCATCATTGCATCCTCCTGTGGGAGTTATGTCTGGGTTCCCATTCCCTGGAGCCTGCAACCTGCATCATTGCATCCTACTGTGGGAGGTGTGTCTGAGTTCCCACTTCATTTTGCCTGACATTAGAAGCATGGTCTTCTGGGTGAAGACCACTATACTTTGACCGAGATGGTGAAAAAAAAGAAAATTATATATATATATATGTATTTTTTTTTTCCACCCACCTGACTACACTCAATGTTCTAGTCAGGATATTGCTACACTCCTTAAAGAAAGCTGAGCTTCAGTTTTATTACATGTGACAAAGTCAGAAAAAGTTTTGTTTGTCTGTGTGTGATGTTATTACAAAGAAGAAATAGAAAGCCCTCACAGAGAACACCTGATGACTTCACAGCTCCTTTAGCATGATAAAAATAAGTCACTCAGAAAACAAACCCATTTATCAAGATTTTTTATTTATAATTTTATGTAAATATTTCCTTCAGCATTCATCAGACTATATCTCGAAGTCAAGAAAATAAAGCAGTTCTTATTTTGAATATTAGGAGTCAGAATCTTTCTTCAAATTTCTAACAAAAAAAAATATTGTCCTCTTTGACAAAAAGCAGATGGAGGCTTTGCTGCATGATTTGTTTATTTCATGAAAAGTAAGTTGGGAAAAAGGAAGGTAAAAAGTACAAAGCTTCAATTGCTAATGTTGATGAGTCAAACAGCCTGTAAGTTCCTTTCCCTAAGGCTCCATACCTTTGCAAAACCTTTCCAGAAAGTTCCATGTCTCATGACATTCTTCAGTCATTCTTTGTGCTGTTGGAGAGGTCCTTGGCTTTCTATTTCTTTATTTTTTTTTCAGTGACAATTCTGTTTCCTTTCTTTCCCACTCACATACCTAATACCCCTCTACTGAAGAAAAAAACAACTCCTTCCATGACTTAAAATAAAACAACAAAAAAAAAATCACAAAAGCCTAGCAACATAAAAAAGCAATGTGCTTTTAGTCTTTTTGTAGAGCAATTCTTAAGTCATTTTTACATCTGTCTTCAAGAAAGGATTACTCATACTGCAGTGACATTTTATTCATAATGCAGTTTTACACAAACCTAATGTTCATTGTCAAGATATGCACCATGCCTTTTTCTTTTATTTTATTTTTGGTTTCTGTCCTTTTTCCTACAGGTACTGTCACAGGAAATATTAGAAGGGGATTTCTGGGTTGATCTTTTTGTTGTTTGTTTTTCATTCACTTTTTAAAGAAACATAGATAGTCTTCTAAGGATTTATTGGCCAGATATCTATGAGCTACTACATACTTCATTTACTACGTTTATTCAAGAAACAGAAAGAATGAGTACAGCCTGTTCAGCAACTGTCTACAAGCTATCTAGCCAGGGACAAATTCAACAAATTGACATCTAGGCTGTACTAGAGAAATATTAATGACTGGCACAAAGAGGTATATGTTAAGTAAAGTATGCCCTGACACAATAGAGATAAGAAAAACAAGGAACTTAAAAAAAAAAACAAACCAAAACCTTTTCTGTTTGTTTGGATGCTTAAGAACAAAGTATAAAGATGATAGAAATGTGTATACAAAAAGTGAACAGCTAGTTAAGTAACTTAAGTTCTTTCACAGATTCACTAAGAAAGTGACTTATATACTTGGACTGAAAACATAGCCCACCTTCCTTAAGGATTTTTTTTCTTTTTGCATTACAGGAGAATGCAACTATGATAACTAAGATTCCCCCTACCATAGGTACTAAACTTAGTATAGATATCCCTGCTTTGATACCATCATAGCATCAAGCAAAACATTCTCTCTTCCGATGAGCAGGGGCTGTAAATGAATAGGCAACTCAAATAACAGAGACAACAGAAGCATCATCTACACTTTAGAGTCAGTAAATGGCTCTCTTGGCCACCTGGGCACACTGCTGGCTCATGTTCAGGTGGGTATCAATCAGCACCCCCAGATCCCTCTCTGTCTGGCTGCTCTCCAGCCACTCCGACCCCAGCCTGTATCTCTGCATGGGGTTGTTGTGGCCAAAGTGCAGCACCCTGCACTTGGAGCTATTGAATGCCATCCCATTGGACTCTGCCTATCTGTCCAGGCGGTCGAGGTCCCACTGCAGAGCCCTTCTGCCCTCCAACTCAGTCACATCTGCCCCCAGCTTAGTGTCATCTGCAAACTTGCTGATGACTGACTCGATGCCCTCATCCAGATCATCTATGAAGATGTTAAAGAGGATGGGGCCCAGCACTGATCCCTGAGGAACACCACTAGTGACTGGCCGCTAGCTGGATGTGGCACCATTCACCACCACTCTCTGGGTCCAGCCCTCCAGCCAGTTCCTAACCCAGCATAGAGTGTTACCATCCAAGCCGCGGACTGACAGCTTAGCCAGCAGTTTGCTGTGGGGAACAGTGTCAAAGGTACCAGGAAGCAGATCCTGGATTGTCTACACATGCGATCAGTCTGAGTAGCCAGCGTTGACCATGCGCAAGACTGCATGGCATCCTTCTCCTGCACCTGAGATCCTGCCAACAGTCCCTGGACAAGTCCTTGGAAAAAGCATCCAGAAGAAGCTAGGAGACAAGGGCAGAGATTGCATCCTTCATCAAGAAAACAAGGTCAGAGACTGTAATCATTTCCCCCAGATAGCTGGGAAGACTGCATCATCTCCCCAGAAGCCAGGAAGATTCTCCTCTCCCCAGAATCCAGGAGGATTACAGCCTCAAAGTCCACAGGCAAAGCTCCCCTGAATTTTGGACACTAGTAATAGGCTGTGACGTAGCCCCGGAGGGTGATTGAGGATTATCGATGAGTAATCAGAATTGTGAGCAAATGCTCTAATGCCTCTGTAATTCCTATTGCCTCCTGCCATAGACCAGAAAGAGTTTCAGCCCACTCTTCTGGGAAAATAGTACATAGACCCCAAGTGGCATTGAGCCATGGGGAAAACTCCTCTCTCTGTTTATAATTATTGTAATATAGTTATTAATAGGTTATAGTGTGGTATTAATCCTATAAGGTACTTCATAACTGTGTAGAATCCTATTTTATATTAATATATAGTGGTTGGGGGTGGCAAGAGTTCAGAATATTGAAGTTAATAAATATACATTTTTATAAATATTGTCTCGCATCAATTTCTCCCCTCGACCACAAATATCTCCATTTTCTGTGAGACATTTTTTCTGTTAGTTACAGAAAATAATTAAAGAGGAACTGGAGTATATTCAGTATATTCAGTTTACTCCATTTACATCTTCTACATAATGTACCATTCAGAGTCTTAATGGTGCACATGTTCCAGCCTAGGTCTTCATCATGGTAAACCTAGTAAGATTTAAAGTACTTTTAAATCCTGCTCAGAGCACTTTTTTTTTTTTTTTCCAACTGAAAAGGTAATAGAGACATAAAATCTAGAATTAACTATACAGTAAAGATATTTACTTTCTAGGAAAATCTACAGAAAGTAAGTTATTGTGTCAGATGAATCTCTAAATGGCTTTAAAAAATGTGTATTCTATAAATATCTGTTAGTATAAACAAAGATTACTGTATTTTTCTCCTGGCTTACTTTCAGCCTTAGGATATTTTAGTCATTTATAATGCAGCTTAGAGCTCTAACTTTTATGTATGGATGCCTGTTCAAGTGGAAAAAAATATATTTGAGCTGAAATTCCTCCCAGACTTGCAACAGTAAGTTCTAGTCTGTGAACATTATCACATTAGAATGTAGTGAGACCCCAGCAATTAGCATTTTGTTAGAGAGCAACTATTCCAAGTATATTTTGAGTTCTGTTCAAAACGAGTAGGAGGAAGAAAAAGTAAATTATGGTACAGTCTAATATTTTGCAAATCTTCCTATAACCAAGACATGACTTTTAACTTCTCTTGGGTCATTCCTTTAAGACTTTTCATCTGCAAACTAAATGACAGCTTCTGTCTTTTGAAAAATGGATGTGATCAGAAGATGGACTAGCATCTTTTAAAAAATGTATACTTGAAAAATATCTAGATGTAAAGACTAGAAATTCCCCAAAGAGTTTTTAAAGACTTAATGCAGATCTAATGTTCCATCCTGAAATGTTGAGCTCTTCCTTAATCTCAAAATCCTGACATCTGACAATAACACAGCATGGCACATAAAATTAACATAGAAAAAACCCTGAAAAAAATACAGGAATATTTAAAGCAGATAGTCTATACATACCCAATTAGAAAAAGACGATTCCTTTTGGAGGAAGTAAAGGATGGTGATCATCTGGGGCTCAGCAAACATGAGATGATTGAGTTCTCTATCCTTGGGGAAATAAGGAGAGGACTTAGTAAAATTGCCACTTTGAACTTCCCTGGAGGCTCAGCCTCATAAACTAGGAGACAGAGAGGACACAGGGAGGGTAATCTGAAGGAGATCATGACAATAAATGAGGAAGTGGTCAGTGATCTGCTATGCCACTTAAATGCACACAAGGGTGCTGAAGGAGCTGACAGATATGCTTGCCAAGCTGTTCTCCATTGTTTACCTGAAGTCTTGGTTAACTGAAGACATGCCAATGGACTGGAAAGTAGCAAATGTGACACCTATCTACAAGAAAGGAAGATAGGAGATCTGTCACCCTGGACCTCAGTACCAGGGAAGGTCACAGAACAGGTCATTTCAACTCCATTACACACCATATAGGGAACAACCAGGGGATCAGGCCCAGCCAGCATGGGCTTATGAAGTGCAGATCCTTCCTGACAACTCTGGATTAGCTTCTATGACAAGATGACACAACTATTGGATGTAGGGAAGGCTGTGGATATTGCCTACTGAGACTTTTGAACGGCCTTTGACACTGTTCTTAATGGAATTCTCATGGACAAACTGACTGCTCATAGCTTGGATGAGCACATGTTTTGCTGGATAAAACACTGGCTGAGCAAAAGGGCTCAAAGAGTATTGGTCAATGGAGTTGAATCCAGTTGGTGGCTGGTCACAAGTGGGGTCCCCAGGGCTCAGTGTTTAACATCTCTCTTGATGAGCTTGATGAAGATATAGAGTGTGCTGTCAGTAAGTATGCAGATGACACCAAATTGGATGGCAATGTTGATCTGTAGGAGGGTAGGGAGGCTTGGATAGATTAGATTGATGAGCCAGTGTCACCGGTACAATCTTCAACAAGGTTAAATGTCAGGTCCTGAACTTGGGCCACAACAACCCCAAGCAATGCTACAAGCTTGGAGAAGTGTGGTTGTAAAGTTGCGTAGCTGAAAGGGACCTAGGAGTTGTAATAGACAAGTGACTCAGTATGGGCATGCAGTGTGCCCAGATGACCAAGAAAGCCAATAGCATCCTGGCCTGTAATCGAAATGTTGTGTCCAGCAGGAGTAGAGAGTTGATTGTCCCCTTGTACTCAACTGTGGTGAGGCTACACCTCGAATATTGCATTCAGTTTTTGGGCATCTCATTACAAGAGGGATATGGAAGTGCTGAAAGTGTAGATAAGGACAATGAAACTGGTGAAAGGCCTGGAAAATGAGGAGCAATTGAAGGAGCTGGGGTTGTTTACTTTGAAAAATAGGAGGCTGAGGGACGACCTCACCTCTGTTTACAGCTACCAAAAGGATGTGGTGGAGAAGACAGCTACCGAAAGGACGTGGTGGAGAAGTTAGTGTTGGTCTCTTCACACAGGTAAATAGCGATAGAACAAGAGGGAATGTCCTCAAGCTGTGACTGGGTAGGTTTTCACAGAAAAAGTGGTCAGACACTGGAATGGACTGCCCAGTGAGGCGGTTGAGTCATCAGCCCCAAATGTGTGTAACAGACATTTGGATGTGTAGCAGTTTGGGACCTTTCCCCCATACACACTACTTGGAGTTACTCAGACTAATTGAGATTGTTTTGGAAGTAAGATGAAGCTATATTTACACCACTCCAAAATTTACAAGCATATATATATATATACATATAAATA
>WAAF01014708.1:0-12957 GCA_013400475.1 Tricholaema leucomelas
TCCAGTTGGCAAAGCCCCTCAGGGTCACCAAACCTAACCCAGATTCCTACTCCACAAGGTGCACCCTAAGCCATATCCCCAAGCACCAGACCCAGGGTTGGTGACTCCACCACCTCCCTGGGCAGCTCATTCCAGTGCCTGACCACTCTTGCTGGGAAAATATTCCTCCTAATGTCCAGTCTAAGCCTACCCAGTGGCAGCTTGAGGCCATTCCCTCTGGTTCTATCACCAATTATCATAGAATCAGGCAGGGCTGGAAGGGACCACAAGGGTCAGCCAGCTCCAACTCCCCTGCCATGGGGCAGGGACACCTCACACTAGATCAGGCTGGCTACAGCCTCATCCAGCCTGGCCTTAAACACCTCCAGGGATGGAGCTTCCACTACCTCCCTGGGCAACCCATCAAAGATCACATTCAGTGCTTCTGTGCTCCACAACCTCCCTGGAAGTGTTTAGGACCAGTGGATGAGACCCTGAGCAACCTGTTCTGGTGGAAGGTGTCCTTGCCTATGGCAGAGGGTTGGAACTGGATGAGTTTTGAGGTCCCTTCCAACCTGAACCATTCTATGACCTTTAAGGTCTCTTCCAATGCAAACCATTCTATGATCTTTCAGGTCCCTTTCAACCTAAACCATTGTATGATTCTATGACCTTTAAGGTCTCTTCCAACCCAAACCATTCTATGATTCTATGACCTTTAAGGTCTCTTCCAACCCAAACCATTCTATGACCTTTAAGGTCCCTTCCAACCCAAACCATTCTATGACCTTTAAAGTCCCTTCCAACCCAAACCATTCTATGACCTTTAAGGTCTCTTCCAACCCAAACTATTCCATGATTCTATGATCTTTAAGGTCTCTTCCAACCCAGACCATTCCATGATTCTATGATTGTTGAGGTCCCTTCCAACCCAAACCATTCCATGATTCTATTGTCATTGAGGTCCTTCCAAGCCAAACCATTCTATGATTCTATGACCTTTAAGGTCTCTTCCAATCCAACCCATCCTATGAAGATCCTGACCCAGTCTTCACCTGCCACTCAGCAGCCCTCCCTAACTCCACAGCACAGCAGGTTGGGAGCAGGTCTCTCAGACACACAATGTAAAGTGTGGCTGTGAGCTCTCAGAGACAGGAGCTCAGCCCCTGAGATCAAAGGCTGGCACAGGCTGTGACTCTGCCTGTGACAAAAGGGAAGAGATTTCCCACGGTGAATTACGGTGTTCAACAAATTGAGCTTCCCCCTCCCCCCCAGGAATGTTTCCCTTCCCACTTCAGAGCCTGTTCTGCTCTCCCTGGGCTGCTGGCAGGCAAACATCAGTCTGCCTGCAGACAGACTCAGCTCTGCTGACAGCCAGGGAGGAGAAACACACCCAAACATCCAACCACTGGGCCAGAAATGGAGAAGGTGCAGAGATGTGGTGCTGAGGGGCAGAGCTTAGCACCACAAGACTTGGCTTGGACAGATTCACTCTGAAGGGAGGCTGTAGCCAGCTGGGGTTGGGCTCTGCTGCCAGGCAGCCAGGGACAGAAGAAGGGGACACAGCCTCAAGCTGTGGCAGGGCAGGCTCAGGCTGGATGTTAGGAGGAAGTTGTTGGCAGAGAGTGATTGGCACTGGAATGGGCTGCCCAGGGAGGTGGTGGAGTGGCCGTGGCTGGAGGTGTTGAAGCCAAGCCTGGCTGGGGCACTTAGTGCCATGGTCTGGTTGGTTGGGCAGGGCTGGGGGCTAGGTTGGGCTGCAGGAGCTTGGAGCTCTCTGCCAACCTGCTGCATTCTGTGGTTCTGTGATTCTGTGTCTGCTCTCCTTGGGCTTCATTTGCTTGGATCTCTTGGACTCACTCTCTGCCTCCATTCATCAGGTCACACCAACACCATTCAGAAACACAAAATCATTGATTTGCTTAGGCTAGAAAAGCTCTTCAAGATCAAGTCCAACTCTTAAGCCAGCAGTACCAGGGCACCACCAAACCATGGCACTCAGCACCACATCTACACGGCTCTGAAACCCGATTGGGCAGGGCTGGGTGCTAGGTTGGGCTGCAGGAGCTTGGAGCTCTCTGCCAACCTGCCTGATTCTGTGGTTCATCCTGTGCTGGGTCAGGTGATGGCCAAATTATCTCCTGGTCAAATTACAGAAGCATTTTGGTTGGAAGAGACCTTTAAGGTCATCGAGTTCAACTCTTAAACCAACACTGCTTGGAGATCTCTTCCAACCTGCTTGATTCTATGATTCTAAGACTTGGTAGAGTTAGGGAATGCTTGGACTGGATGATCCTCAAGGGTCTAGGAAGAAATTCTGGATGGTGAGGGTGTGGAGACACTGGAACAGGTTGCCCTAGGAAGTTTTGGATGCACCTCTCCTGTGGGGACAGTCTGGGAGAGTTGGGGTTTGTTCAGCCTGGAGTAGAAAAGGCTGCAGGGAGACCTCAGAGCAACCTTCCAGTGCCTGAAGAAGGCTCCAGAAGAGCTGGAGAGGGACCTTTGGACAAGAGCTGATATTGGCAGGAGAAGAGACAATGACTTTGAGGTGGGAGAGGGGAGAGAGAGAGTGGAGATGAGGAAGAGATTGTTGAGAGTGAGGGTGGGGAGAGACTGGCACAGGTTGCCCAGGGAGGTTGTGGAGCACAGAAGCACTGAACACCTCCAGGGAGGTTGTGGAGCACAGAAGCACTGAACACCTCCAGGGAGGCTGTGGAGCAGAGAAGCACTGAACACCTCCAGGGGGGTTGTGGAGCACAGAAGCACTGAACACCTCCAGGGAGGCTGTGGAGCACAGAAGCACAGAATGTGATCTTCGAGGTGTTCAGGATCAGGCTGGATGAGACCTTGAGCAACCTGTGCTGGTGAGAGATGTCCCTGCCTGTGACAGGGGGGTTGGAGCTGGATGATTTTGCAGGTTCCTTCCAACCCAACCCTGTATGATCTGGTATAGGAGATCCCTGCTGTGGCAGGGGGGATTGGATTGGATGAGCTTTCAAGATCCCTTCCAGCCCCTGGCATTCTGTGCTCTTTGGTCCACTAATGACTTTTCATCACCTGCAGCCAGATCCTTTGTTCCCTTCCACAGCAGATGGAATTCCTCCTGGTGCTTTCCAGCCCTGCATTTCTACACCAGGAGCTGTGCTTTTGTTGCAGGTTTGCAACTAGTTTGGAAACTGCTGCTTTTTTTTTGGGGGGGGGGGAAAGGGGGAGGAAGGCTTTTTCTTCCCCCCTCTCCCTCCCTTCCACCTCCTTACCCAGCTCTGAGTGTTTCAATTGTTTGCTTTTGCTGAACCTCAGGGCATATTTGCATTAACATTACAAGGGATTCTTTGCTGGGTTATCCCCAACCAGCTTCCTGCCAGGAATATCAACTACACCAGGCTGAGCTTCCCCTGTTTGTCACCTCCCTGGATGCTTTGATTCCTCCTGTCAGTGGCAGCAGGGCAGGGCTGGTTTCATTTGTTTTCTTTATGGGTTCACAAAGCAATTCAGAGGTGTTCTCTGCAGGCAAAAAAAACCCATCTTCAAGCCATGATAAACAATCAGGCTGCTGTGATGGAAAGAGAGGTCCATGCAAACAGCAGCTGGCAGAAGGGATCACTGAATGGGAAGGCTTAGAAAGGACCTTCAGAGATCATCCAGCTCAAACAGCCCTGCCCAGGCAGGGTCAGCCAGAGCAGGGCACACAAGAACACATCCAGGTGGCTTTGGAATGGCTCCAGAGATGGAGACTCCATCACCTCTCTGGGCAGCCTGCTCCAGGGCTCTGCCACCCTTCAATTCAAGAAGCTCCTCCTCATCTTCAGATGGAACTTCTCCTGCTGCAGTCTGTGCCCAGTGCCCCTTGTGCTGCCCCTGGGCACCACTGAACAAAGCCTGGTCCCATCCTGTTGAGATGAGAGGAAGAATGGGTTTGAAGTGGCAGAGGGGAGACTGAAACTGGATGGGAGGAAGAAGTTGTTTGCAGTGAGGGTGGTAAGACACTGGCAGAGGTTGAGGGTGGTGAGACCCTGGCATAGGTTTCCCAGGGAGGTTGTGGAGCACAGAAGCACCCAATGTGATCAAAGATCACATTGGGTGCTTCTGTGCTCCACAACCTCCCTGGAGGTGTTTAAGGCCAGGCTGGATGAGGCCTTGAGCAGCCTGCTCTAGTGGGAGGTGTCCCTGCCTATGGCAGGGGGTTGGAGCTGGATGATCCTTGAGCTCCCTTCCAACCTAAACCATTCTCTGATTCTATGACCTCAGAGGCCTTTTCCAACCCAAACAGTTCAGTGATCCCACACCTGACTACTGGAAATCACTCTGGTTTTCCCTCCACCTCTCCTCTGTCTCACTCTCCCTCCCTGCTGATGCCCACCTCTGTCAACTGCTGTCCCCCAACCCATCCCCCCCCCCTTCCTCCAGCTGTATCTTTCTCCTCAGGTTAGCGTCGCTAATGTCAGAATCATTCCATCTGACAAAGTCTCCTCTCCTCCGCCTCTCCCCTGTCTCCTTGAATCTCTGTCAAGGCCTTTTCCACATGTCTAAGCATTTTAATGACATATGGTGCTGGGACTTGGGGGAGGGAGCAGCACTCAGGCAGGAGAAGGATGGCAAAGCAGTGTGGATAGCAACAAAACGCTAGGGGAGGTCCTGGGAAGAGGAGCAGGTGGTGAAGAAGGCATCTGAGGAAGGATGCTCGGGGAGAGAGTTGGTCCAGCGTGCTGCAGCAGGAGCAGAGTGGGCAGCAGGGCCACGGAAGTGATCCTCCCACTCTGCTCTGCTCTGCTGAGACCCCACCTGGAGCACTGCATCCAGTTCTGGAGCTTCTGGCACAAGAGGGCTGTGGATGAGCTGAAAGGTGTCCAGAGAAGGGCCACAAGGATGAGCAAAGGGCTGGAGCTGCTCTGCTTTGAGAAGAGCCTGAGGGAGTTGGGGCTGTGCAGTCTGGAGAGGAGAAGGCTCTGAGAGGACCTTCTTATGGCCTTGCAGTATCTGAAGGGGGCTACAAGAAAGCTGGGGAGGGACTTCTTGGGCTGTCAGGGAGTGCCAGGACTGGGGGGAATGGAACAGAGCTGGAGGTGGGGAGAGTCAGACTGGAGGTTAGGAAGAAGTTGTTCAGCAGGAGGGTGGTGAGAGCCTGGAAGGGGTTGCCCAGGGAGGTGGTGGAAGCCTCATGCCTGGAGGTCTTTGAGGCCAGGCTGGATGAGGCTCTGGACAGCCTGATCTGGTGTGAGGTGTCCCAGCCCATGGCAGAGGGCTGCAATTGGATGATCCTCGTGGTCCCTTCCAAACTTGACTGGTTCTGTGAGTCTCTTCGACTTAGTTCACTGAGTGCTAGGGGTTGGAAGGGACCTCTGCAGCCCCTGAGACTCTATAATCCTTGTAGCTCTCCATTGGACTCTCTCCATTCAAGGCCAGGCTGGGACCACAGCTATCTGCCCTCTTTAGGAGCTCAAACACACACACAGGCCAGGTTGGAGTCAGGCAGGCTCCACTCACACAGCACAGCCCTGCTGTAGAAAGCCACCCACGGCCACATTGTGGCTGCCTCAAATTTCAGGGTCTGCATTTCAAGCCCAACTCAAAACCCTGCCCCACATCACAGCATCACAGAATGCCAGGGGCTGGAAGGGACCTCCAGAGCTCAGCCAGTCCCTGCCAGAGCAGCTTACACAGGAACACATCCAGGCAGGTTTGAATATCTCCAGAGAGGGAGACTCCACAGCCCCCCTGGGCAGCCTGTGCCAGGCTCTGCCACCCTCACAGGGGAAAAATTCCTCCTCCTGTTCCCATGGCACTTCCTCTGCCTCAGCTGCCACCACTGCCCTTGTGCTGGCATTGGGCATCCCCCAGCAGAGCAGAGCCTGGCTCCAGCCTCCTGCCACTCACCTTTACACCTTCACAAACATTACCAAGGCCACCCCTCAGGCTCCTCTGCTCCAAGCTGCAGAGCCACAGCCCCCTCAGGCTCTCCTCCACCCCAACAAGCTTCTCTTCCCCCTGTTGCAGGCTTAAGGCTACTTGTCTCCAAACCCAGGCTTAGCAGATCTCAGCACTCCCAGCCAGATAAGCAGCCCCAGAAGTGCCTTTAAGACCTGCCACGCAGCAGAATCCCCCTGGATTTCTCCCTGAGCAATTGCAGTTTCCCTGCTTATTGCCCTCCTGGGGTTGAATTCTGCTGCACCTGCTGTAAACTGGCAGGGGAGGTGGCAGGATGCTGGGTGGCAGCCCCAAGGAAGCCAACCAAGTCACCTTAGCTTCAAAGTGGTGCAGTATGAAAGGCACTAGGATGCCAAAGAGGGGAGAGCAAAGGGACCTGCATGCAGATGACTCCATCAGACACCTCAGTGCTCCGAGGCAGAGGTGACAGCAGCAGCAGCTCCTTCAAATCCTCCCCTCCTCAGGAGCTCTAATCCTATTGAACTTCAGCTCTTAAGCGTTTTGGCAAAGCTCAGCTTTGGCAGATTAATGAGAAAGGCAGGAGAGGCTTCAGCCCTTCCTGGCATCTCCTTTGGGATTAGGAGCACCAAAGAACTTCCAGGTGGATGGAGCTGCAGAGGCCTCGAGGCTCCTGCTGAGCGAGGAGGAAAGCCCAGGTGGGACACATGGGCTGGATTATGCCTCTCCAGGTTTACTGAGGCCCTCCACAGCATCTGTTGTTTATCCTCTGCCCTTGGCATGCTCTTGAGGGTTTGGGGAGCTTCACAAGACTCCACATCTACACCAGAGAATCAAGCAGGGTGGAAGAGAGCTCCAAGCTCATCCAGCCCAACCTATCCCCCAGCCCTGTCCGATCAACCAGACCCTGGCACTGCTTTCCCTCAGCCTCCTCTTTTTCAGACTAGACAGCCCCAGCTCCTTCAGTCACATCTACAGCCCACATCTCCCAGTCCCCGAGTCCCATCTTGGCCTTGGATAGAGAGGGGCCAGGGGAGAGCTATGAGGATGATGAAGGAGTTGAACATCTCTCCTAGGAGCAAAGGCTGAGAGCCCTGGGGCTGTTCAGTCTGGAGAGGACCAAGAGATCTGCTCAAGGTCTGCAACCATCAGAGGGGTGAGTGCCAAGCTGAGGGTGGGAGTCACCTCTCAGTGGTGCCCAGTGACAGGACAATGGGCACAAGCTGGAACCCAGGAGGCTGCACCTCGACAGGAGCAGAAACTTCTCTGCTGTGAGGGTGCTGGAGCCCTGGAGCAGGCTGCCCAGGGAGGTTGGGGAGTCTTCTTCTCTGGAGACTCTCAACCCCCACCTGGATGTGTTCCTGTGTGACCTGCCCTGGGTGATGCTGCTGTGGCAGAGGGGTTGGGCTCAGTGATCTCCAGAGGTCCTTTCCAGTCCCTATCATTCTACAGCTCCATGAAGCAAAGGTAACTGAGTGCAGCTGCACAAGGCAGGGGCCAGGAATGGGCCAGCAGGCACCAGGAGTTGGCTGGTGAGGAAAACAAGTTGGGCACCTCCTGCTTTTGACCTGCTACAGAATCTCCCATGCTGAAGAACCATGTCCAAGGCTTCCTTTGCCCTCCACATCTCCAGCAGTCAGCCTGGAACTGGCTGCACCCTGCCAAGCAAGACCCAGAGCTCTCCAAGCACTCCTCTAACACAGCCATTTGCCTGCCCTCCTCTGGGTGTGTGTGTGTTGGGGGGGGGGAAGGACAGGCAATATTTTCTGAGGCCTTGGTGTGGAACAAAGTTTATCTGAACTGCAGTGAAGTCCCCAGCAGGGAGAGCAGCACTGAGCCAACCTCCAGCACTTGAGAAAAGTGCTTTAACCAGGGACTCTTCAGCTCTTAACAGCACCTAAAGCTCAGGAAGATTTCATGGGCCACTGAGGGCAGCTCATTTGCAAGCCAAACAGCTTTGCACTAGCAGGACTAAAGCAGCTTTTAAGTGTGGTTGTGATGCCCCAAGAGTGGGTCTAGGGCTGGCAACCTGTTCAACAAGCAGCCCTCTGACAGCCCCAAGCCACACAAGCTTTAACAGCATCACACAACTGGCAGGGCTGGAAGGGACCCCAGGGATCATCCAGCTTCAACCCCCTCACACTAGATTAGGTCCAACCTTTAACTCTACCAAGTCTGGTGCTAAGCTGCCACAGTGATGCTGAGTTGGTGATAGGAATTGATGATCTTGGGGGGGGTCTTCCAACCTTAATGTTGGACTTGATGGGCTTAGAATCATCACAGAATTGTCAGGGCTGGAAGGGACTTCAAGGATCATCCAGCTCCAACCCCTCTGCTATGGGCAGGGACACCTCACACTGGATCAAGCTGCCCAGAGTCACGACCAGCCTGGCCTTAAAGACCTCCAGGGATGAGGCTTCCACTACCACCTCCCTGGGCAACCTATGCCAGGCTCTCACCACCCTCCTACTGAAGAACATCTTCCTAAGGTCTCATCTCAATCTCCCCTCCTCTGGCTTGGATCCATTCCCCCCAATATTTTTGCTCCCTGACACCCAAAAAGTCCCTCCCCAGCTTTCCTGTAGCCCACTTCAGACACTGGAAGGCCACAATGAGGAGCCTTTTGATAAGCTACAGAATCCCCATTGCTGAAGGACCACATCCAAGGCTTCCTTTGTCCTCCACATCTCCAGCAGTCAGCCTGGAATTGGCTGCATCCTGCCAAGCAAGACTCAGAGCTCTCCTTGGAGCCTTCTCTCCAGACTGCACAACGCCAACTCAGCCTGTCCCTGCAGCAGAGGAACTCCATCCCTCTGATCATCCTCCTGGCCCTGTTCTGGACACCTTCCAGATCTTTCCTGTCCCAGGGGCTCCACACTAGGCACAGTGCTCCAGGTATGATCTCACCAGAGCAGTACAGAGGGGCAGAATCCCCTCCCTGTCCCTCTGCCCACACTGCTCCTGCTGCAGCGCAGGCTCTGGTCGCTCTCTGGGCTGTCAGTGCACACTGCTGGCTCAAGCTGAGCTTCTCACCCACCACTTTCCAGCCAAGCAAGCTGGAAATCACCCTCCACATCTGCCTAAATTTGTTTTCCAGCCTTTTCAAGTGGGTGCTGAGGTATTCCTTAAGCAAAGCATCTCCCAGCAGTCCACATCTGTCAGCAGCGCTGTCAGGGCTAAGATGCTGCCCAGCCTTGGGCCAAGCAAGCACTTTGCATGGCTCCAGATTTATGAAAGTCAAATCCTCCCCAGACTTTTACAGATGAGGAAGCAGCTGAAGGTGAGGCAGGGAGGTCGAAGGCAGCAGAGAGAAGGTTTTTAATGAAGGTTTATTTACTCAGCAGAGCTTCTCGCAGCAGGGCAGGGGCTGCTGAGCAAACGATAATAAACACTTTGCACTTCTCCAGCACTTCACCCAAGCACTCTGCAACTGCACCAAGCCTCCTGCTGCCTGCAGGGAACAAGGATCAGAGACAGCAGGAAACAGATCCTCTTCTCTGATCCCTATTTCCTTGGGAGAAGAGATCAACCTGAGCTCACTGCAGCCTCCTTGCAGGGACTTCTAGAGGCAGAAGGTGCTGGAGTAATGACAGGAGGAGGAGGAATGGGTTTGAAGTGGCAGAGGGGAGATTGAAAGTGGATGTGAGGAAGGAGTGAGGGTGGTGAGAGACTGGCAGAGGTTGCCCAGGGAGGTCGTGGAGCACAGAGAGGGAGGGTGGTGAGACACTGGCAGAGATTTGATAGTGGTGAGACATTGGCACAGGTTGCCCAGGGAGGTCGTGGAGCACAGAAGCACCCAATGTGATCAAAGATCGGAAAGGAGAGAGAGGAGAGAGAGGAGAGAGAGGAGAGAGAGGAGAGAGAGGAGAGAGAGGAGAGAGAGGAGAGAGAGGAGAGAGAGGAGAGAGAGGAGAGAGAGGAGAGAGAGGAGAGAGAGGAGAGAGAGGAGAGAGAGGAGAGAGAGGAGAGAGAGGAGAGAGAGGAGAGAGAGGAGAGAGAGGAGAGAGAGGAGAGAGAGGAGAGAGAGGAGAGAGAGGAGAGAGAGGAGAGAGAGGAGAGAGAGGAGAGAGAGGAGAGAGAGGAGAGAGAGGAGAGAGAGGAGAGAGAGGAGAGAGAGGAGAGAGAGGAGAGAGAGGAGAGAGAGGAGAGAGAGGAGAGAGAGGAGAGAGAGGAGAGAGAGGAGAGAGAGGAGAGAGAGGAGAGAGAGGAGAGAGAGGAGAACAGAACAATCCAAGAGTGAAGGCAGCTTTTTCTCTCCAACCTTTTAATTAAGCCATTTTTCTCTTCCCCCTTAACCCAGACAGGAGAGGGCTGTCTTCAGAGGAGCAGATGATTTCCCTGGAGTAATGAAGACACATTATCACACTGAAGGAATCATTAGTTGCTGTGTCCAGGACAATGAGATCGCTCAATTACTCCACTAACACAGACCCAACCCTTCCCAGCACAGCCCAGGTATAGTCCTGGCAGAGCTGCATCCAAACTTCCCTGCCCAGAGAAACATCTTCAGCAGAAGATCTGTGCCAGCAGAGACCATAGAATGGCTCAGGCTGGGAGGGACCTCAGAGCTCATCTCCTCCAACCCCCCTGCCATGGGCAGGGACACCTCTCAGCTGGACTCAGCTGCTGAAGACTTCATCCAGCCTGGCCTTGAACACCTCCAGGCAGGAGGCAGCTTCACCCTCCCTGGGCAGCCTGGGCCAGACTCTCACCACCCTCAGACTGAAGAATTTCTTCCTCAGCTCCACTCTCACCCTGCTCTGCCTCAGCTCCAAACCATTCCCCCTTGGCCTGGCTCAGACACCCTCAGCAGAAGTCTCTCTGCAGCCTTTCTGCAGGATCCCTTCAGGCACTGGCAGCAGCTCTGAGGTCCCTCTGGAGCCTTCTCCTCTGCAGGCTGCATCCCCCCAGCCCCCTCAGCCTGTGCTCACAGCAGAGCTGCTCCAGCCCTGGCAGCATCTTTGTGACCTCCTCTGGACTCTCTCCAGCAGCTCTGAGTCCTTCTTCTGCTATGGACAGCAGAGCTGGAGGCAGGAGTGGAGGTGAGGTCTGAGCAGAGCAGACTCCTGCTGGCATCCTGCTCCCAGCAAGCCTTTGCTGCCTTCACCTTTAAGACACCACAGCAGCAGGCAGGAGAGCTCCACAGAGTTTTCTCCCCCTGCTTTCCAGTAGCAACAAAGGGCCTGGGGAGTTGAGGTGGTCTCAGATATGCCAGGAGGGATTCAGCAGGGAGCCAAACGCCTGAGTGCCTGCAGGACTGGGAGGCAGTTAACGCTTTGAGGCTGCCGAGATGTGACCAGCAGCAGGCAGCCGATTCGGTGACCCAGAGTGACACTGCCCCGCAGCACCAACACCTCCTCCCTCGATGAGACAAGACCACAGCAGTCTCAGGCCCGATGCCAGGGGGCAGCAGGGTCACAGAGCACAAAGCAGGGACTGTCAGCTCGGCTTTGCTGCCTCCTCTCCCTCTCCAGAGCTCCAGGCTAGCTGCTGAATGTTATTTCCCCCCAACCTCTCTCCGATCCAGCTCCCATTCCCTCCTCTTCCTCGCCCCCAGGATGATCAAGAATCAGCTTTAGTCATCTACCTCGGGTCCCATTAATGCTTCAGATCTATAATTTCAGTGCCTCTCTCACCTTCCAAGGTACCATTAGAGGAATGACTCATTAGGCTCTTCCCCCAGCAGCCTCAGCATCACTCTTCCACCCTGCAGCCTTGGGTCAGCTGAAGCTATTCATCAGCACCCATCAAAGGCTCTTTGGGCTGAGCTGGAGGGGCAGAGGGTGTCAAAAGTGAAGGGTGTATTGAGACAGGAAAAAAGTCATACTTCTCTTAACTCCCCTCAAGACATCTCCAAACTTAGTTTGCTACTGAGAACCATAAAGGTTTAAACTTGCACAAATACCTCTCCAAGGGGGGTTGGAGTGGGAGCCCAAACCAGGACCCACAAGCATCACATCCATCCCCTCACAGCCTGCTTGAGGGTTGGGAAGCAGAGGGATAATTCCAGAACCCCAACATGGGGGTGGTTGGAAAAGAACTCTGGAGCTCATCCACTCCAACCCCCCTGCTCCAGCAGGGCACCCCCAGCAGCTTGCCCAGCAGCACAGTGCCCAGGGGGGTTGGAAGCTCTCCACACAAGGACACTGCACAGCCTCTCTGGGCAGCCTGCTCCAGGCCTCCAGCACCCTCACAACAAACAACTTTCTCCTCCTCTTCACAGGCAGCCTCCTGCCTGCCACTCTCTGCCCCTTGGCCTGCCACTGGGCACCACTGGCAAGAGGCTGGCCCCAGGCTCTTGCCCCCCACAGCTCCTTCAGCTCTTGCTGAGCACTCAGCAGATCTCAACATATCCAGATGTGATCTTATCAGGGCAGAGTAGAGAGGGAAAAGAACCTCCTGGTCATGAAGGCATCCTGCCTGCCCAGGTCACCACTGGCCTTGTTGGCCATGAGGCCACATTACTGCCACTGGGCACCACTTACAAGAGCCTGGCCCTGGCCTCTTGCCCCCCACACCCTTCTTCACTGCCTGAGGTGGTGCTGCTTTGGCAGAGGCACTGGACTCAATCCAGCCTCTACCATTCCATCATTCTAAGAGGAGCCTTTTTCTGCCCCAGTTTGGGCAGACTAAGACTGGGCTATGCTCTGGGCTGGGCCAGCTCAAGGTGCTTCAGACACAGCAGTGCTGAAGCAAACCTTAAAGAGATGCTGCTCCTCCATGCACCACCTTCCAGCTGTCATGGGGGGAACTAATCCCCCTCTACAAACAACTCAAAGGAGGTTGCAGTGAGGTGGGGGTTGGGCTCCTCTCACATGGAACAATCA
Organism: Tricholaema leucomelas; assembly: GCA_013400475.1. NCBI lineage: Eukaryota > Metazoa > Chordata > Aves > Piciformes > Lybiidae > Tricholaema lacrymosa > Tricholaema leucomelas. The sequence goes on from WAAF01014708.1 coordinate 12,690, forward strand.
ACAGGACAGGAGGGAACAGCCTCCAGTTGTGTCAGGGGAGGTTCAGGTTGGATGTTAGAATCATGGAATTAGGCAGGTTGGAAGAGAGCTCCAAGCTCCTGCAGCCCAACCTAGCCCCCAGCCCTGCCCAACCAACCAGACCATGGCACTAAGTGCCCCAGCCAGGCTTGGCTTCAACACCTCCAGCCACGGCCACTCCACCACCTCCCTGGGCAGCCCATTCCAGTGCCAATCACTCTCTCTGCCAACAACTTCCTCCTAACCTCCA
>WAAF01014709.1:0-12739 GCA_013400475.1 Tricholaema leucomelas
CCTGAGCCTCCTCTTCTCCAGGCTATTAATATATAAAAAAAATTTCTCCAAACTTAGATACAATCAGCCCACACAAATCCTTTGTACACTGTTAGCAAAATCACTCTACAGAATATCTATTTGCTATTGAATTAAACAATTTGGTATAGGTTTTAGAGAAGCTCAACTTGCTCAAATCAGAGAGTCTTGTGGCAGAAAGTGCCACTGGTGGAGTCAATAAAGTTCCTTTGCAGCTTGAATAAGGGAATTTGAGTACTCACAAATCAGAGTCTTAGTATCTGTGGTCCCCAAATATAAGATGATGGAAGTCACGGAGTTGGTTCCATGGGGGTAACAGTTCTTCGGGTTTTGGGGAGCGCTGTCTGAGATGATCAGACTGAAGCAACAGGTGAAGGTGGCGAGCTGCCGGGAACGCCCTGCTTGATCATCTACTAATCAATGCAGGTTGCCGTGGGACAAAGGCAATGGCCTCAGGCAGAAGTCAGATGGGAGGAGAATGGAGAGGGTGTCAAAAAGCAAAAGCCAAAAGGCAAAAGCAAAGGCAAAGGGCCCAAAGGCAAAAGGAGGGTCTCTTGTTTACTTAGATTGCCCCATTTATAAAAAATGTACCAAGATTGATAGGTTTGTCGGCCATAACACTGTCCAATAGGCTCCTGGCAGTAGGCAGGGACATACCAAATTTGGAAAGGTACACAGGTCTGGTACCCCCAAATATGGGAAGAGCATGAGCAAGCCACATGCTAAGCATGTGAGCTTATGCAACATGTCTACCCCGTGGGCCCTGAGCAGGCCAGACACTGCGGCACCAGGCCCATTGTCCCCCACTATGTGCCTTCAACATGTTTACCTCTCTCTGGGGTAGGCAAGCATGTCCAGGCAGGGCAAAACAAAGTGAGGAACAGAAATAAGCCTATTTTTCGGGCCTACAGCCCCTCCGTGACAATACCTAAAGTCCAAACTTCAGGGGAAAGGAGAATCTTCCCAGCTTCTGGGGAAAGGATGTAATTTTCCCAGCTATCTGGGGAAAATTATAGTCTCTGACCTTGTCACCTGGCTCCTTCTGGATGCTTTGTCCAGAGGCTGGTCCAGGGACTGTTGGCAGGACCCCAGGTGCAGGAGCAGGGTGCCATCTGAGCATGGTCCTCACGCTGCTTTCTGGTATCTTGGCAGCAATGGTGTTTACCAGGAAATGAAGGCAGCGGGCGTGCAAGGTGTGCACTGCTGGCTGGGGAGTCCGATCTCCACAAATATACAGGCAGGCTTAAGTGGACTTTGCAAGTGAATACACAGGCAATAGAGCCCAAGCACACAAGTGAACAGGGGGCCCAAGCATAGGGCCTAAGCATGAGAGAGCGCACGCTGGTGAAGCGAGAGTGCAGTGAGAGAGCTGCAGCAATGGAGTCAGGGCTGCAAGTGAAGCCAGAGCACTCAGAAGAACCTTGTTTACATGTGTGCTTCTATTTATCAACTGTGGGCCAAGATTAATAGCCCTTTGGCTATCAGAATGACCAATCAGGTTTTGGCAGTCAGCCAAACAATAACATAATACGCTAAATCACAAGCCTAGTACCTCCAAATCTGGGGAGAGCATAGGTGGGCCACACGCTAAGCGTGTGGGCTTATGCANAGAAGGCAGAATCAGAAAACTACAGACCTGTCAGCCTGACCTCAGTTCCAGGCAAGGTCATGGATCATTTTGAGTGCCATAGCAGAGCACTTAAATTATGGCCACGGGATCAGGCCCAGCCAGCATGGGTTTAGGAAGGGCAGGTCCTGCATGACCAACCTGATCTCCTTTTATGATCAGGTTACCCGCCAGGTGAATGTGGGGAAGGCTGTGGATGTAGTCTACCTGGACTTCAGCAAGGCCTTTGACAGTGTCCCCCACAACAAGCTCCTGGCCAAGCTGTCAGCTCTTGTACTTGGACAGATTCACTCTGATATGGGTCAAGAAGTAGCTGGAAGGCCGGGCCCAGAGAGTTGTGGTGAATGGTGCCACATCCACTTGGCAGCCAGTCACTAGTGATGTTCCCCGGGGATCAGTGCTGGGCCTAGTCCCGTTCAACACCTTTATTGATGATCTGGATGAGGGGATTGAGTTCAGCATCAGTAAGTTTGCAGATGACACCAAGCTAGGAGCAGGTGTTGATCTGTTGGAAGGTAGGAGAGCCCTGCAGAGGGACCTGGACAGGCTGGATGGGTNGAAGGTAGGAGAGCCCTGCAGAGGGATATGGACAGGCTGGGTGGGTGGGCAGAGGCCAATGGGATGAGATGCAACAAGACCAAGTGCAGGGCTCTGCACTTTGGCCACAACAACCCCAAGCAATGCTACAGGCTAGGGACAGAGTGGCTGTAGAGCAGCCAGGCAGAGAGGGACCTTGGGCCAGCCCCTGGACAAAGCCTCCAGAAGGAGCCAGAAGACAAAGGCAGACAAAGCATCATCGCCAGGAGACAAAGGCAGACAAAGCATCCTCTCCAGGAGAACAAGGTCAGAGAAAGCATCCTCGCCAGGAGAACAATGTCAGAGACAGTCGTTTCCCTCAGATAGCTGGGAAGATGGCATCCTCTTGCTAGAAGCCATGAGGATTATTCATTTCCCCTAAAACTGGGAAGCCTCAGCAGTCCACAGGCAAACCTCCCCTGAGGCTCAGACACTGCCAGGTATATAGGCTGTGACATAGACCCGGAGGGTGAGTAATGATTATTGATGATTTATCAGAATTGTGAGTAAATGCTTTAATACCTCTGTGCTATCTGTAATATCTGTACTCTCCTGCCATAGGGCAGAAAGTGTTTCAGCCCACTCTGCTGGGCAAACAGTATATTGACCCCAGGCGGCATTGAGTTGCGGGGAAAACTCCTCTCTCTGTTAGTAGTTTGCATGCTAGTTACTGTAATATAGTTATTAATAAGCCATATTGTGTGCAACCATAACTGTGAAAGATCCATTTTATATTACACATACTGGTTGGGGGTGACAAGAGTTCAGAATATTGAAGTTAATAANGGGGCAGGGAACACCCAAACCACCACACAGATAGTCAACACTGTTAAGACAGAAACAAATTTTAAGAGCTCTGATGAACCGCTGCTTTCCATTATGCTCTCCCAGAAGTCCAAAAATTTTTTGCAGACTCCCACCATTCTGGATTCACCTTATTCCTGGCAATCTTGACGTTTTCACCACACTCCTTTGCTATGATCTCCATCTGTTGTCTATTGCGCTTAAGAGCTACTAATTTTAGAATACAAAATAAAAGATAAGCCCTATATCTTACTTCTAGGCTTTCTATTAAGCTTAGCGCATTTGTCAACTGCTGTTGCACTACAAATATCTTTAAAACATTAGGATTATTTTCTGCCCCAGGCAGTTCTGGTAAAGGTCTTCCCAGGAATGGCTCAAAATACCGCACTAATGTCCAATTTTCTATGCAGTCTTGACAAGTTGGACACTGTCAGTGCTGATCCTGCTCAAATCTGTTTACACTTCTCCACCCCTTGCAATTACAGTGCCTACTGTGTAATAATATCCATGGCTGACAAGTGGACCTGTTGGTGTCACAGCACTGCTCTAATTGTTGTCTCTCGCTCTCATAAAACTCCCTGCTCCTAATTGCATTGAAAAAGGCTACTCCATCTGGCAAGTGCTGTATGGTGTCAATGTTATCTGAACATAAAAACAGAAGCCAAGGCCACAAAGTCTGTCTGAACCAACATAGGACTCTTTATACCTCCTCGCTCACTTAATTTCTGCCTCTTGGTCTTTCTCATCTATCCATGGTCGAATACACATTGCTGGCAGGCAACAAGGTGTATCGTGACCTGTGGAGACACAAGCATAGCCACTTCCTCAGGTTAGCAACTGATACGGTCCCTGCCAAGCATTGAGTTCTGGTAAAAAAAATTTGACTTTAAGCGATTGGGGTTTTTTTGTTGTTGTTTTTTGTTGTTGTTCTTTTTTAAAATATTTACAACTACTGTCTTTGTGTAGTTCTGCTGGCAGATCCTCATCTTCATAGAATCATAGAATCATAGAATCAGCTAGGTTGGAAGAGACCACCAAGGTCATCCAGTCCAACCTATCACCCAGCCCTAGCCAATCAATGAGACCATGGCACTAAGTGCCTCAGCCAGGCTTTTCCTGAACACCCCCAGGGATGGTGACTCCACCACCGCCCTGGCAGCCCATTCCAATGGCAAACCACTTTCTCTGGCAAGAACTTCCTCCTAACATCCAGCCTAAACTTCCCCGGTATAACTCGAGACTGTGTCCCTTGTTCTGTTGCTGGTTGTCTGGGAGAAGAGACCAACCCTCACCTGGCTACAGCCTCCCTTCAGGTAGTTGTAGACAGCAATGAGCTCACCCCTGAGCTTTTAGGGTCTATAAGAATGGACTATTGTGTCAAATCGAGCTATACAGGGAAAAATCAGTCTAGAGCCTGGGATGTTTCTCCTGCCCAACCTATTTATAAAAAATGAGAGTGTATGGTGCAACTATACTACTGGGAACATCTCAAAATCAACTGATGTTTCTCAGCGATTGCTGTCAGGGGCATTTTTGATATGTGGGGATAGAGCCTGGCCTGCTACTCCATTCACATATAAGGGGAGGACCCTGGAGTTTAGGGCATCTCTCTTTTGTAGCTCCAAGTGCACCCACAATCCTACAGCATCTATTACCTCACAGAACCCAGCAAAAGTGTAATGTGCATGCATTCTCCTGTGACTGTGATGATCGTCTGGATTTTTGGTCTTTTGAACAATTTACCGCCGCTTTCTTAGCACCAGGCATAGCAGCTGGGAAAGCTTCAGGACTGTTAAATAAGCTTGGTTGTTGGCAAAGCTCTATCAGGTTTACTCTTGGATGTTGACAGTGTCAGACATGCGACTTTGCAAAACAGAGCTGCTGTAGATTTTCTGCTTCTAGCACAAGGCCACAGGTGTGAAGATTTTGAGGGTATGTGTTGCATGAACCTGTCTGATCACTCAGAAACAATACACACCAGCATCCAGTTCTTGAAAGATGGTGTATCAAGGTTCAAAGAAAAATATAGATGGGACTAACAGGATGGCTTAGAAGCCTGATTAAAATGATTGTATATGCACTTGTTGTTTTCTTGATGATCATTGTATTTTTACTATGTGTAGCACAATGTGTACGAGGCATGAACAGCAGCGCAGTTTCAGCAACATGTCAAAAGAAAGGGGGAGATGTTGGGATATGGGCAGAATTGCGCAGCCTGAAATAAGAACAGCAGGAAGGATAACTTTAGGACATATTGATAAGGAAGCACAGCTGTGGGGAATATAGCCTTGAGAAGGCTGGCAGAGAAGCTGCAAAGTTAGCTGTAGTTAGCTGTGTGGGGAGGATTAGGAGGGCCAGTCAGTCAGATCTGCCTCTAGGTGTGTGGACATCCCCTATTCTGCTATGTAACCTATCAGAAATATACATGTTGTATTAGCCAGCTATATAAGCATCACTTTTATCTGCAATAAACTGTTTTGACTTTACACATTATATTGGTGTCAGACTCATTGTACTGGTCCCTGCATAGATTTGAGGAACACCCAGCAGTCATTGGAAGAAACCTGTCATTGAAAGGGTTATCAACCACTGGGATATGATTGAACTCTCATGCTTGGAGATATTTAAAAGATGCGTATATATGGTGCTAACGGGCATGGTTCAGCAGCAGAATTGTTAGAGTTAGATAATTGTTGTACTTGCTAGTATTTAACATCTCTTCTAACCAAAATCTTTCTATGAACTAATGCTACAATTTTAGGATGAAGAGAGAACTCTTGATCAAGTCACTTAACGACTCCATTGTCCCTGTTAACTCAGGGGCAACAGAAGTTCTTGTGTGTTCCAGCAGACACAACTATGGGTGATGATAATTGTCTGATGCTCTGACGCAAATATTATGTGTTTGCAATCATCTTTTAGCTAGTCAGATCTCAAAGGATGGGCACCAGTTTCCATTGTGGTGTGGCTGGCAGCTTGCTGTGTGGAGCAGACACGAGAGGGCAGTGCTTCCCCAGGCATGGGCACTCTGGCACAAGAGTGAGCAGCAGTGGGCAGCAAGCATTGGTGGAGACCTTTTTCCTATTGTCATAAAAGACAATGAAAAAATGTTTCAAAGATACGTTAACAGCAAAAAGAGAACTAAGGAGAATCTCCATCCCCTTTTGGATGTAGGGGGAGAAATTATGAGGTTAAGGATATCTTCTCTGCCTCAGTCTTCAACACTAGACTGGGCATGACCTCTACAGCAGTGAGACCACTTGCTGTCTGAGTGCCCAGGCCCCTGAGCCAAAAGACAGACATGGGGAGCAGAATAAAGCCTACATAATCCAAGAGGATATATTCAGTGACATAATAGAGCACTTAGTGGTTACAGACATGATTTATCAAGTTTTTCCTGACATTCATGACATTGAGGTGCTGAAAGACATCCAATATGGGCAAAAAGCTGGTGGAGTGTCTGGAGTGCAAATCTTATGAGAAGCAGCTGAAGGAACTGGAGGTTTGAGCTTGGAGAAATGGAGGTCAGGAGAAATCTTATTGATCTCTACAACTACGTGAAAGGTGTTGGGAGTTGTTAGGAGTCAGTTTGTTCTCTCATGTAATGAGTTGAAGTTGATGAACAGTCTCTTCTAGACATGTTTCTATGATGCTGTAATTCTGTTTGGTACACTTTCTGGAATTCCAATCAGGACCATATGGTGAAAAAAAGCACTTCTTCGCAGAGTAATACAAACATTTTCTTATATATCTAAAAACTGTTCCTTCAAGGAATGCATAGAACCATAGCATTATTTTGGCTAGAAAAGATCTTTAAGATCATTGACACCAAACACTGTCCCAGCCTGACTGAGACAGAAAAGTTCTCATCTCTGGAAAATTTAAAAGATGAAGAAATGATTACTGGGAGCACATAATTTATTTTTTCTTTGAGAGGAAGTTAGCAGGTGGTTTCCCCATAAGCCACACTGTGCCCTCTGTTCTTCACAGTATACATATGTAATCTAAAAACAGAGGTGTTAAAAATTATTCAGGGTAGTAAAATTTAATACTAGTTGCCCAGAGAGTTGCGGTAAATGGTTCCACATTCAGTTGGCAGCCAGTCACTAGTGGTGTTCCCCAGGGATGAGTGCTGGGCCCAGTCCTGTTCAACATCTTTATTGATGATCTGGATGAGGGGATTGAGTTCAGCATCAGTAAGTTTGCGCATGACACCAAGCCAGGAGCAGGTGTTGATCTGTTGGAAGGTAGGAGAGCCCTGCAGAGGAACCTGGACAGGCTGGATGGGTGGGCAGAGGCCAATGGCATCCTGGCCTGGATCAAGCACAGTGTGGCCAGTAGGACGAGGGAGGTTATTCTTCCCCTGTACTCAACACTGGTCAGGCCACACCTTGAGTACCGTGTCCAGTTCTGGGCTCCTCAATTCAAGAGACATGTTGAGATACTGGAACATGTGCAGAGAAGGGCAACAAGGCTGGTGAGAGGCCTGGAACACAAACCCCATGAGGAGAGGCTGAGGGAGCTGGGGTTGTTTAGCCTGGAGAAGAGGAGGCTCAGGGGTGACCAGATCACTGTCTACAACTACCTGAAGGGAAGTTGTAGCCAGGTGGGGATTGGTCTCTTCTCCCAGACAACCTGCAACAGAACAAGGGGACACAGCCTCAAGTTGTGCTGGGGAAGGTATAGGCTGGATATTAGGAGGAAGTTCTTCACAGAGAGAGTGATTTGCCACTGGAATGGGCTGCCCATGGAGGTGGTGGAGTTACTGTCCCTGCATGTGTTTGAGAAAAGACTGGATGAGACACTTAGTGCCATGGTCTAGTTGACTGGATAGGACTGGGTGCTAGGTTGGATAGGAGGAGGTTGTTTCTATTCTATTCGTTATAGACATTCTGTAAAATAGTTCTGCTAACCGCATCCAAGAATTTGTGTGGATAGTTCTAAATAAGTTTGGGGGAATTATTTAATAACTTTACATCGGCCTCATTGTATTTCACTCCAAACTCAGATTTCAACTAGCCCCTTTAATAACATTCAATTGCCAACCAAAGCAAAACAAAGAATTCTTTAATGAGCCCCTTACCAGGATTATATTGTTATTGGTCTATTCTTCACTGTCTGTAGTTGTCTAAGGAGGTTCAGATCACAGGTCTGTCTTCTTTCCATCAACATATGGCTACTCTATGGTTGCTTCTGTCTTCTGCCTGGAATGATTTTGAACTGTAGAAGAAGATTAAAGAAGGTGGCTAAAAAAAATTAAAAAAAAAAAATCCCATAAAAAGTTGACTTTTAGAATAAAAGATCTGGGATTAGAGCCGCTTTCTTGCTGCACAGTGCTATCAAGAAGCATTCACCAGGAACAGGGATACCAGCACTTGTCTGAAGATTAAGCACTTCTGTCATAGAAGACTGATCTGAATCACTGCGGCTGTTTTCTGGTCATCGAACACCCATCATAGAGGAGATCAAGTGATCTACAGGGTGTGGCCGCTCGCCACAATGCCCTGGTTCAATAATGGCAGCACGTGGTCATCAACATGCAAACACCAATGTGGTGGACAGCAAAATGGCGTTTATTAACGTGTAGCATGGGATTATATAGGATAGGTAGCAACATCACTTCCTTCTGCTTGCATCACAGACAGGAAGCTAAGTATAACAAAGGAATCATAGAGAAATCATAGAGAAGTCATACCGAACACAGAGAGGGGCCCTATCTTTCCTTAACATCGCGCCATCTTCAGATCGCCAAACCCTATCTGCAACAACAGGGTAAGTACAATTAAAGGACACTTCAGCCACAAGAATACAACTTTTCTGATTTCTTTTCAGATGTGACAGGGTTATGTATTTCAGGTGACTTTCGTATGCTGTTAGAATTTGTCTGACGGATATTACATGACACCATAATTAAGAAATAGACTTCTATTAAACCATTTTTCCTGTGTTCCCATTCATTATTTCATAGAATCACAGAATCAGCCAGGGTGGAAGATACCTCTAAGATCATCTAGTCCAACCTTTCACAGTGTCAAAAGCTTTGCTGAAGTCCAAGTAGACTACATCCACAGCCTTCCCCACATTCACCAGACGGGTAACCTGATCATAAAAGGAAATCAGGTGTTCAAGAAAAGCCTGGCTGAGGCACTTAGTGCCATGGCTAGGGCTGGGTGATAGGTTGGACTGGATGATCTTGGAGGTCTCTCCCAACCTGGTTGATTGTATTCTATTCTATTGTAGACAAGCAATGAGGTCACCCCTGAGCCTCCTCTTCTTGAGGCTAAACAAGTCCAGCTCCCTCAGTTAGTCTTCATAGGCCTTGTGTCCCAGGCCTCTCACCAGCTTCATTGCCCTACTCTGGATTCAATCCCCTTGTCCAGATCATCAATAAAGATGTTGAACAGGACTGGGCCCAGCACTGATCCTTGAGGAACACCCCTAGTGACTGGCTGCCAACTGAATGTGGACCCATTCCCCGCCACTCTCTGGGCCCAGCCTTCCAGCCACTTCTTGACCCATATCAGAGTTAATCTGTCCAAGCCATGGGCTGTCATCTTTTCCAGGAGCTTGTTGTGGCAGATACTGTCAAAGGCTTTGCTGAAGTCCAGGAAGACTGCATCCACAGACTTCCCCGCATTCATCAGGCAGTTAATTTGATCATAAAAGGAGATCGGGTTAGTCAGGCAGGACCTGCCCTTCCTGATCTCTTGGCTGGGCCTGATCTCTTGGCTATCCTGTAGGTGCTTTGTGATGGCACTCAAGATGACCTGTTTCATGACCTTGTCTAGGATTGATGTGGAGCTGATGGGAGAATATTTTATTGTATCAGCATGAGCATGTGTCTCCAGTGAGATATTTCTCCATGTTCAAGCACATTGTGGAGTATATACCCAGGACAGTTCTGCCCTCTGCTATTCAGTAGCAGTACTAATGTTTGGGTCCATTGTAACACATGTACAAGATCAGTCACATGCAAGATAAGAGTGAAGCAGGGTCTTCTGTACAGACAGGGTGAATGTGGCAGAAAGTCACTAGTCACATAAGTCTATGCAAATGTATGGACCGATTTGACTAGCAGACAGCTGTATATTTTAGCCACCAGGCAACCCCTTCTTTCTCATTAGAGGATACAGTCATCACCTTTATAAAGCTAGAGTATCACTAAAAAAGAGACCAACTTCGCTTTGCTTCTGCTTCCCCAAAATGTGTGATGTTGTGAAAATACTCCAGGCAGCATGAACTGGTTCACGAACAGAGCAAACAGTGCTATGAATTAAAACATGGCACTCAGTTCTGCTCTTATGCTAGAGCCATTGAATAAACAGGAAACCCACAATGATTAATTGACTCTCTCTGTGTAAATTACTGTTCCAGGCAGAGAGAATATTAAAAATATGGCAGCAGTTTCAGATAGCACAGTTAAAATCGGACAGTGTCTGGTCAGATACAGTACTAGCCATGTGAACCATAGCCTCATTTTCAGGTCATCTCCAATCTGAGCTGAATATCTTCTACTGGGTGTTATTAGTTCATGATAATCACACTCTCTGCAGTTCCTTTACTGCTATTATAAAAATGCTTTTATGTTGGGTAGATGTGTTATTTATTACGTGTTAGGAGGAAATGAAGTTGGTAGTTCTGAATGTGGAACAGCAGTTGGAGCTGAACTGCACAGTTTCAGGTCCCAAGAACTCTGTCTCCAGTTTAATAATAATAATAATAATAATAATAATTTATCCCCTGTGCTATTAAGCTGCTTCAATGACTCCATGCAAATCTTGGGGCCAGCATCTTATTTCTGTCATCTAATTTAAAGCTATAATAACAGGAGCTGACTTTTCTTTCTTGCCATTTTTCTTTCTTTCTTTGTCTCTCTCTTCCTTTTTTCTCTCTCCCATTCTTTTCTTTCTGTCTTGCTTTCTCTCTCTTTTTATTTCTTTCACTTTTTCTTTCTCTTATGTCTTCCTGCTTTTCTTTCTCTCCCTCCCTACCTTTCTTCATTCTTCATGTTAGATGAGACAATATGTCTCATTGTTAAATGAAACAATGCCCATATTTGCTCTTCAGTGAAACTAATAAAGTCATTATGCTACACCTCACTGCTTTGCTTAAAATTATTTCCATTTTTTCATTTACATCCAAAGAATCACACTGATAAGATCCTGACTGTCATTTAAAACCCACCTTTTATCCTTTATTTGGGAGGAATATTTGCCTTGAAAATGCAATAATGCAATGGAGAGAGCAATTTTATACAGAACTGTGTAAAACTTTAGACAATTTACATAATTCTGAAATGCCCTGGAGAGATCACAGAATGCAGTCATATCTGCCCAGTAATTTATGGCTCCTAAAGGATTCTATCTTAAACCTCTTTCAAGAAAGTGTTCTTTATTGGACAGATGGCACTGCTAAATTTTTTTTGGCTCATATCCTGTGCTACTGATCTTTTTGCAGTTATTATTGGAAATTGTAATTGAAATTGATTAAGACTGGAAAAATCTCTTAATAAAATAGAATTATCATAGAAGCATCATAGAATCAACCAGGTTGGAAGAGACCTTCAAGATCATCCAGTCCTATCCAGTCAACTAAACCATTCCACTAAGTGACCCATGCAGTCTTTTCCTGAACACCCCCAGGGACGGTGACTCCACAACCTCCATGGGCAGCCCATTCAAAGGGCAAATCACTCTCTCTGGGAAGAACTTCCTCCTAACATCCAGCCTAGACTTCCCCCGGCACAACTTGAGACTGTGTCCCCTTGTTCTCTTGCTGGTTGCCTGGGAGAAGAGACCAACCCCCACCTGTCTACAGCCTCTCTTCAGGTAGTTGTAGACAGCAATGAGGTCTGCCCTGAGCCTCCTCCTCTCCAGGCTAAACAACCTCAGCTCCCTCAGCCTCTCCTCATAGGGTTTGTGTTCCAGGCCCTTCACCAGCCTTGTTGGCCTTCTCTGGACACGTTCCAGCACCTCAACATCTCTCTTGAGGAGCCCAGAACTGGACACAGGACTCAAGGTGTGGCCTGACCAGTGTTGAGTACAGGGGAAGAATAACCTCCCTCATCCTACTGGCCACACTGTTCCTGATCCAGGCCAGGATGTCATTGGCGCTTCTGGCCCCCTAACCACACTGCTGGCTCAGCTGCAGCCTACTTTCTACCAGTACCCCCAGGTGCCTTTCTTCCTGGCTGCTCTCCAGCCACTCAATCCCCAGCCTGTACCACTCCTTGGGGTTGTTGTGGCCAAAGTGCATACCCCTGCACTTGGTCTTGTTCAGTCTCATCCCATTGGCCTCTGCCCACCCATCCAGCCTGTCCAGGTCCTTCTGCAGGGCTCTCCTACCTTCCAACAGATCAACACCTGCTCCTAGCTTGGTGTCATCTGCAAACTTAATGATGCTGGACTCAATCCCCTCGTCCAGATCATCAATAAAGATGTTGAACAGAACTGGGCCCAGCACTGATCCTTGGTGTGCTAGTTTGAAGTTAGCTAGAATGTTTTGGTGAGAAAGACTAGATCATAGGCTGTGAAATGAAAACAAGTGTGATGTTTACTTCCCTCATAGGCTCACTGAGATGTATAAAAATACAAGCCAAAACATAAAGTCACTTCTGCCGCTGGTGAGCTCTGGGTTGAATCTCTCTCTCCTAACCACACCATCCATTTCCTTGGCTAATCTATTTTGCTTCCTAACCCCCCCGGCCAAACCTCT
>WAAF01014710.1:0-29670 GCA_013400475.1 Tricholaema leucomelas
ATAAGCTAAGGTTAAGTTAAAGTTAGATAAGCTAAGTAATAATTAATTACGCATTTCAATATTTAGGTCTATTTAATCGAGCATGGGGTGGGGGGAGATGTTGCAGATAGGGTTTGGCGATCTGAAGATGGCGTGATGTTGCGGAAAGATAGGGCCCCTCTCTGTGCTCTCTATGATTTCTCTATGATTCCTTTGTTATACTTAGCTTTCTGTCTGTGATGCAAGCAGAAGGAAGTGATGTTGCTACCTATCCTATATAATCCCATGCTACACGTTAATAAACGCCATTTTGCTGTCCATCACATTGGTGTTTGCATGCTGATGACCACGTGCTGCCATTATTGAACCAGGGCATTGTGGCGAGCAGCCACAGAACCCAGACATCTATGTTTGGATTCTTGCTCTTATACATCTCAGGAAGTCTATGAGTGAAGTAGACATCACCATTGTTTCCCTTTCACAGTCTGTGATTTAGTTCTTTTCACCAAAATATTCTAGCTAGCTTCAAACTAGCACAATCCACCGCTGTCTATTTCACTCACAGTATTGCTGAGAACTATCTGATCTAATAAAAAAATATTTCCGTTAACGAATACCACAAGTTCAGTTTACATTTCATTCTGGCTATCTCAGAGGTAGGTGATTCAAATGCTCAGAAAACGGCAAACAGTTTGTCTCCTCACAGATGACATGAGAACAGGGACTCCCCGGTGACATTGGGTTCATGCTCACCTACTGTACATTCTCTCGTAGATTCTTTCCTTGGACGTCGATGGTAGCTAGAACAGAAAACTCCTAACAGCTTGTATTATACACTCTGAATTTAAACTCTCTCAGCTAAGGTTAGATTTCTCTGTGGCACACACTGGATTTCACCATTCTCCTGCATTGCCCAGTAGATACGACCAGGACCTTCAGCAGACACCACCCCTCGGACAGGTTTTCCTTTGCCTGAAGGTGAAAATACCNCATAGGCTATGGATGGCAGAGGCATGGGGGGGAGGATTGGAGCACTGGGGATTATAGATTGAGTTTTGGGTTGGGGGAAAGTTCAAGGGGGTTGCTATGGATGCTGTATCTGCATTGCAGTTTCCTTCTGTATCTCTCTTTCCAAATATAATTCTGTTTTCTCTCCAATTCATTTGAGAGCTTCATTCTGTAGCTCTTTAAAATCCACAACACCCCTTCTTTCTTCCCACCCCCTTATCTCTGACAAATAAACAGATAAGCCCCACAAAGCTCACATGATTCATTGCCAAAATCAGAGGTGAGATATCAGAGCGAATAAGGAGTTAGAAAGAAATTACTGGATCAAGTTACACAGGTCAGGTAGAGAAGTGAACAGGGCAAAGTCTCAAGGCATAGTGAGTGGACTTTGTTGATATTTTGAGTTTTTATCCCTCTCAGCAATCCAATGAATTATACAGACTTCATCCTTATTTTCTTTTCACAGCCAAAGATCTAATTTCTCTCATTAAAATATTTCAATTAGCCCCAAAGCAGCACAGATCTGTAGAGTTCAGCAGCAGAAGGGTGCAGACAAAGAGGAACATGCAACGGTTTGGGCAATTTAGGAAAATCCAGAGAGTGCAAACAATAACTCAAATAAGAAAGAGATTCTCAGCAAGATGCCAGCTTACCCCCAAGGGGACTCTAGGCAATGGATGCCTGTAAATTCAGCTTTGCCAGGTTGCTCGTGGCTACATGCTTCTGTAAGGTATCTTTCCCAGAGTGCTGTGCTGGGGCTGCTGGCGTTTTGGCTTTGCTTCTCTGTGAGGGTCACATCCCTTCTTCACCTTGCAGGCAGCTGAAAAGGCTGACTGGCAGCTGAAAAGGCTGACTGGCAGGCTGCAGCTTGGGTATCTCCAGTGCTCAGGTTGCTTGCCATTTGTCTGCAGCTTCTAGCAGTTTGGAGCACCTCTTATCCCTGTAGCCCTCTGCTCATCTGCCTTGTAGCTTGCTGTAGGAATCCAAGGAGGAGAAATGCAAGGGAAAAAAAATAATGAGCTGTGCGGAGAGTGAACTGTGTTGATTTCCAGAAGCTACAGGATGCCTGCCCTGTGGGAGAGAAGTAGCAGCTAAGATAAGGGACCAGGTGGTCTGGGAAAAACAGAAGATGAAAGGGAAAGTCTGTTAAAAACAAGGTTGTTCATCATTTGTATTATGTTAATGCTCTGTCCGTATTACGGTATAAAAAGTAGCTCTGGCTGTAATAAAATATTGCCCCAGTGGACTCCAGCCATGTTTCTCAACAGCTTGCTGCTATGAAGAGGTTCTTCAGCTGCAGCCTCAGCAGTGGCTCTTGTTATTTCACCAGGTAAAATACAGCAAGTTGCTCACCATCATGGCCAGTATAAATATAGAACCAAAGACAATGAGTGGCCAAAGGTTTAACCTACAGAATCAGATCTGTCCAAACATAGTCAAACACACATTCATAGGTGTGTTACAAGGGTCAGGTTGCACTTATCTCATATGCAACATGCATTAGCTTGGACTTCAGGTCACTGACCCCAGGGCATGGTTTTGGGCTAGTGGCCATCCAGAACAAGTATCCATGACCTCCCTGGGCAACATGTTCCAGTGTCTCACCACCCTCACTGTAAAGAATTTCTTCCTAATCATCAGTCTCAATCTCCCCTCCTCCAGCTCAAAGTCATCACCACTTGTCCTGTCACTACAAGTTCTTGTAAAAAGTCTCTCCCCAGCTCCTGTAGCCCCCTTCAGGTACTGAAATGCTGCTCTAAGTCTCCCTGGAACCTTTACTTCTGCAAGGTGAACAGCCCCAACACCTGCAGCCCATCCCCAGAGTGGAGATTCTCCAGCCCTCCAAACATCTTTGTGGCCTTGTTTGGACCCTCTCTAGCAACTCCAGGTCCTTCTTGTGTTGGGCACCCCAGAACCTGGAGCAGTGCTGCAGATAGGGTCTCAGCAGAGCAGAGGGCCAGAATCCTCTCCCTGCTTTGGATGTACCAGCACACAGCAGGCTCTGGGCTGCCAGTGACCATTGCTGGCTTGTTAGGAGTTTGGCACCAGATGGTACCCCCAAGTCCTTCTCATCAAGGCCGCTCTCAGCTACTCCTTGCCCAACCTGAATTTGTGCTTGGAATCATCCTGAGACAGTTGCAGGACCTTGCATTTGGCATTGTTGAACTTCATGAGGTTGGCTTGGGCCCACCTCTCAAGCCTGTCCAAGTCCCTATGCATGTATCCCTTCCTTCCAGAGTGTCAAGTATAGCACATCTGGTGTCCTCCACGAGCTTGCTGAGAGTGCCTCAATCCCACTGTCTATGTCTCTGACAAAAATGTTAAACAGCACTGGTGCCAGTACTGACTCCTGAGAGACTCCACTTGTTTCTGGTCTCTGTTTGGACACTGAGATGTTGATTCCCAGCACTGAGTGCAGCCAGCTCACTATCTAGTCAGTGGCCCTCCACTCAAGTCCATGCTGTTCCAGCTTGGTGACCAGGATGTCACTGTCAGTGTCAAATGTTTTACTCAAGTCCAGGTAGATGCCATCAGTTGCTCTTCTCTTATCCACTTATGCTGTGACTCCATCATAGAAAGCCACAAAGTTTACAAGGCAGGATTTCCCCATTGTGTAGCCATGATGGTTACCACCAATCAACTCTCCATTTCCTGTATGCCTTAGGAAGGCATTTGGGAGGATCTGCTCAATGTTCTTGCTGGGCACAGAGGTCAGACTAATTGGCCTAAAGTTTCTAAGGTCTTCCTTTTTTCTCTTTTTGAAGATGGAGATGGTTTCCCCTTTTCCAGTCACTGAGGACTTGACCAGATTGACATGACTTTTTCTTTGGGCATCTGGATGAATAGCACAAATTTTCTACAAAACTTGGTCTCAAGCAAGGCCAAAGGAATGACCAAGGTGCAGATCACCTGCATGCATGGGATGACACAAGCACTTCATCTGAGACTCCTGTCTATGTTGACATGCACCTGCTCCGGAAACCCTCAGGGCTCTCACGCTGGCACTGACAGGTGACATCCAATGGGAAAGGATGTGACAGAAGGAAATGAAAAGGCAGCAAAGCAGGAAACCAGGACACAGCCTGTCCCATCACCTGGGATTTTTTGCATTTGTCATGAGCTGCTCAGAGAATTCTTCCTTCCACAAAGCTGCCTCTGGGCCTGAGGCACTGCAGCACTGCTATAAAAGGCAGCCCAGCTCTTGGCTCTCATTCATTTCTCTCACCTCCTTCTGCTTGGGAATCAGGTGAGTCTGAAGCCTCTGATCCTCTTCTGTCAATGTCTGTTTGATGTATGTCTCAGCTGATAGGAAGTGTCCTACTGCAGAGGTGGGAGCTGCTTGTCCTGAGAGGAGGATGGGTAGAGAAGGTCTTCTGCAGACAGAGGCTGGTACTTAGCTAAAGCTGAAATGATCGGCCTATGCTGGGCCAGCAGGGATTTTGGCTGCACTGTGTTTTACAGCCATGATTCTTGTTTTCTCTCATTGTTTTCTACCTTGTCCTGTCCTCTGTCCCAGATGCACCTCCAGACCCAAGACATGTCCTGCTGCAAGCCATGCCAGCCCTGCTGCCAGCCCTGTGGCCCAACCCCACTGGCCAACAGCTGCAATGAGCCCTGCTGTGTGAGGTGCCAGGACTCCACTGTTGCCATCCAACCATCTGCTGTGGTGGTGACCCTGCCTGGACCCATCCTCAGCTCCTTCCCACAGAACCCCGTTGTGGGCTCCTCCACCTCTGCTGCTGTTGGCAGCATCCTCAGCTGTGGTGGAGTGCCCATCAACTCCGGGGGCTTTGACCTCTCCTGCATTACCAACCGCTACTCTTGCAGACCATGCCGGCCCTGCTAGAGCTGCTGGCAATGTCCTCAAGCAACATCCAACAGGACCTCAGGACATGCTGATGGGCTGAGTATACATCTTTGGAACATTGTATTTAGAGCTTTGAGCCATTGTTTCCTTCTTACATTTTCCTTTGTCTCCCTCCCAGTGCTAGATTAGTGGGCACTTGCTGGCCTCCCTCCTTATGCAGGCCAGGCACTCTGCAGCAGCTTCACAATATCTAAGTGGAGGAAGACCCTGGTTCTTCATGTCAGCTACCTCATTTTCTTCTCTAGACTCATTAAAGTCGTGTTGCATCCAAGCCTGGGCCTCTGAATCCTCCTTCCTTCTCTGGCAACTCTACCAGTGTGCTCCATTCCTTCTCCCTATATGGTATTTTGGTTTTGGCTCTTGGAATTGGGAAGACATCTCTGTCTAATACACAGTCAGTGACCATCAGGGTGTGTGGAAAGGATGGAGACAGAAAATGTCAATATGTCAGGGCAGTGTAAATCTTCACCTCCCCATTTCCTTCCTGTTCATTACCCCATGCAGTCTCCACGTCCAGCACACATGGACGCAGCCATATGACACTACAGTCCTTCAAGTTCTGGTAAAGCCCAACTGCACTCCAGAACTTCCTGTGCTATGGTTTTCATCCTTTGCCCCTTGTCCTATCCCAGGGCACAAGTTGTCGCGGAGGGGTATTCTGCCGCCTATGCCAATTGTGGTGGAGGGGAGAAATCAATTGATGCGAGAGGATGTTCCATAAAAAAATATTTTTTTATTAACTTCAATATTCTGAATTCTTGCCACCCCCAACCACTGCATCTTAATATTAATATTCTTACATGGTTATGAAAGACATTATGGGAATATATCAAACTTTAACTATTATGATAACTAGCATGCATTCAAACTATAAACAGAGATTTCCCCACGGTTTAATGCTGCTTGGGGTCAGTATACTACTTGCCCAGCAGGTGGGCTGAAAGCTTTCTGCTCTATGGCAGAGGCAATAGAAATTACAGAGACGTTAAAGCATTTACTCACAATTCTGATTAGTCAATAATCACCCTCTGGGGCTACATTACAGCCTATATGAGTGTCCAATTCTTCAGGGTCTCTGCCTGTGGACTTTGAGGCTGGAATTCTCCGTCTTCAGTGGAAATGGCCTCTGGGGAAATAGCAGTCTCTGATCTTGTGCTGCTGGCTTCGTAGGCAGGATCTCCAGGTGCAGAGGAAGTACGATGCCGTGCAGTCTGAGCACAGTCTCACACTGGCTACTCAGGCCAATCATGTGCAGACAAGTGGGTCTGCTCCTGGCAACTTCTGGCAATGGTGCACACCAGGCAAAATAAGGCAGCAGGCGTGCAATAGGGTGCACATCTGCACGGGAGTCTGAGCTCCGTATATACATGGGCAGGCTTAAGTGAGCTCTGCAAGTGAGTATGCAGGCAGGCAAGAAATGAGGGGGAGCTAGCATGTGAGCAAGTGAGTGAGCTGGCTGTTCACCTGCGTACCTCTATTTACTAAATGTGGGCTGAGATAAATGGCCACATGTCCACTAGAATGACCAATCAAGTTGGCAGTTGGACAAACCTTACCATAATAGGCAAAAGCCCCAGGCCTGGACCTCCCAAATATGGGAATCACACAGGCCTTACAGTAGGCAGCCATGAGCTGGGCGTGTGGGGGCTTACACAACCACCTTACACAATCAGGTGCTCTGGGCAGGACAGACTTTATGGCACCAGGTTTGTTATGCCCCTTTGTGCTTGTTTAATATGTTTACTCCTGGTGTGGGCAGAAAAACATGTCCAGGCAGGGCAAGGCATGAATAAGCCTATTTTAGGGCCTATGGGCCCTCCACCACACAAGTGAGCAGAGCCTGTCACTGTCCCTTCCTTCCTGACCCTCAGCCCTCAGATATTTATAGACATCGATTAGATCCTCTCTCAGTCTTCTCCTCTCTGGACTAACCAGCCCTAGGGCTCTCAGCCTTTTCTCACAAGGCAGTGCTCCAGTCCATTCAGCATCCTTTTAGCCCTCTGTTGGACTCTCTCAGGGAGATCTGTGGTAGTAGGTTTGATAGAGCAAACATGGGCTTATCCATGTCCAGACATGTTCCCCTACCCCCTCCTGTGCTGGAGGAAGCATGTGTGGAAGGGGAGGGCAAAAGCCCTGACCTCACCTAATATGGTGAAGCCTGGCAAAGTGCCATTCTGATTGGCTAATCTATGTCCAATGCCCCATTAGTCTTGGGCTGGATATTGATAAAAGGGATAAGCAGGTAGCATGGGGCTGCTGTCACCCCATTTTGCATCCTGAATTTGCCTGGAAAGCTTACCAGGAACAGGCTCTAAATGCCTGCATGTGATCAGCCTGCATAGCCAGAGTGACACTGTGCTGGGACTGCACATGGCAGACATCCTGCCTGCACCTGAAAGTCTCCTGACAAGACAAGAAGTCCTGGAGATACACAGATCGTTCAGAGGAGCCAGGAGACAAGGTCAGAGATTGTTTGCCTCCTTTCCCCAGAAGCTTGGGAAGAATCAAGTCTCAGCAGCTGACAAGACAGAGTTCCCTGAAAGCAGCTGTGTACTGTCTGGGTCTGTGGCCTGCCCTGCGAGTCAGGTAAGAATAATTTTGTGAGTAAATACTTAAAAGCCTCTTCCAGTATAATATTTGCATCTGCCACTTTAAGAAATAACTGCTCTAGTTTTGCCTGTTTCCTGTGTGTGTAAATTTCCAACCTGTGCGTTTTTGAACCTGTGAAGAAGCTTTCTGGTGAGTTTAATGTTAATAAACAGTTTTCATAGTTACTAACAATCATCACTTGGATATCAAAATTAACACAGGTTATTAATTTTGCATAACCTGTCACAAGATCCCTGTCTCTCTTCACCTGGGGAGCCCAGAACTGAAAGTAATATTCCAGGTGAGGTCTGACTAGGACAGAATAGAGGAGGAAGATCTCAATTTCCTGGACACACTCTGTTTAATGCACCTCCCTGGGCAGCCTGTTTCAATGCCTGAACACTTCTGCAGTGAAGATACTTTTCCTAATCTCCAACATAAACTTCCACTGGTGTGGGAATGCAAGAAAAAATAATGTGAGAAGAGAAAAATAACGAGATGTGTACCGAGTATATGACCTTCATTCCCACAGCTTCAGGATGCCTCCCATGGGGGAGGAGAGATAGTGAGACAGCTGGCCCAGTGGAAAAGCATGACATGAAGCATGTTAAAGACTGGGCTGTACATCGTCTGGATCATGCTAATGCGTTGTCTGGTGGTATAAAAAGAGGCACCACAAGGTAATAGGGGTTCCACTTGTCATACGAGGGCCTTAGCCTTGCACTTGCATGGAATAAAAGGCACCTGCTTCAATCCAAAGGTGGTTGTTGCTTTTGTCTGATTACTGGCAGTGACACACTTCCACCAGCTCAGGCCATTCCCCCTCATTCTATCACCTGAAACTAGGGAGAAGAGACCAACTCCCACCACACCGCAACATCCTTTCACAGGGAGCTGTAGAAAGCAATGCCGTCTCAACTCAGCTTCTTACGCTCTAGATTAAATAGCCCCAGGCTCCTCCCCAGCCCTGTTCTCCAGACCCTTCACCAGATACCTTGCCCTTCTCTGGACATACTCCAGCCTCTCAATGTCCTTCTAGGAGAGAAGGGCCCAAAACTGAACCCAGTATTTGACATGCAGCTTCCCCAGTGCTCAATACACTCCCTGCCCTACTCCTGCTGGCTACACTATTGCTGATTCAGGCCAAGATGCTGGTTACCTTCTAAGCCACTTGGGCATGCTACTGTTTCATATTCATCCAGCTGTCAGTCAGTACCCCCAGGGGCTTTTCTGTGGGGCAGGTTCCAGCCACTCTGATGCAGATCTGGAGTGTTTATGGGGTTGTGAGCCAAATGCAGCACCGAGCACTTTGCTTTGCTAAACCGCATCCCATTATCTGCATCCAGCCTGGCCAGATCCTATTGTAGCACTTTCTTTCTCACCAGCAGATCAATACTTCCACTCCATTTGGTGTAATCTGCAAGCTTGCTGAGGGCACACTTGATCTCACTGTCTATATTATTGATGAAGATATTACACAGCACTGCTCCCACTTGAGAAGCACCACTTGTAAGCCATCCCCATCTGGACACTACCCTTTCATGAGACCATCCAGCCATTTCCTTATCCACTAAACAGTCTACCCATCGAATCTATGTCTCTCAAGTTTAGAGAGAAGGATGTTATAGGAAACTGTATGAAATGCCTTGCAGAGGTCCAGATAGATGACATTCACAGCCTTTCCCTTTTCCACTAATGTAGTCACTCCATTGCAGAAAGCCACCGATTCGGTCAATGTGGCCGTTTGAGCCAGATTTCTAGCTCAGACATAGGGGAGAGATGAACATTCTAGGGATAGGCCATATAATGGCAACAATGGATAAGTTAATATAATTTCATTGGAGCATCAAGAGCTTTATGTATAGCAGCACAGATTGGACCTTGCCCTTGCTGCTTTCTGCTGCTTGAGCTGCACCCGCTGCTGTCTTTTCTCGCTGCTGTTTTGGCGGCTGCTGCTTTGCTGCTTCACTGCTGCTGATCCCTTCCCCACCTTCGTCAAGGTTATTATATTTCTCTAGTAGTTTACTTCTCCTTATACTGTTATAATTAAACTGTAAGAAATACAATTTTATCTTTTTCTGATTAAAAAAAAAAAAAAATCCATGTTGTGGTGAGTTTATTCTACCAGGGGAAGGACCCACCCTAACCCTGGACAGTCAGGCAAAACTTGCCTTTAATAAAACCATCAATCACCTCTCTGTCCTCCATGTGCCTGAACACAGGTTCTAAGAGGATCTGTTCCATGATTTTCTCAGTTACAGAGGTGAGGCTGAGAGGTCAGTAGTTTCCCGGGTCTTCCTTTAGGGTCTTCCTTTATACCCTTTGTAACAATGGGTGCAGTGTTTCCTTTCTTCCAGTGGGCTGATTCCTGTTGCATCCCATAGCATGTCTGGCAAGTTCTTAGGTGCACAGATTTCTTCATTGCCTCCTTCAAACACTCAAGGTGCCTGTCAGCTGTAACACAGACAGTGTGTGGAAATTGTATCAAAAGTGCAGATCAGAACACTGTAGGAGAGCTACCAAGGCCTCTGCCCGAGGGAGCTAAGGTAGGGCGAGACATTCACTCAGCTGAGCATCCCTCTGCATCAATGACATCAGTTCACTCCTGAAAGCAGGAAATTAGTTAGCCATGTTGCCAAGTGATAAAATCCCCTACAGGAATCTGCAGACTCCCTTTCCTTTGCTTTTTCCCTTGAGTAGACTGGGGTAGATGCCAGAGAAGAAAGGAAGACTAAGAGGCCCAGACTTGAATGCAGCACAACTTTAATGAGTCTAGAGTTAAAAAAGAGGTGGCTTACAGGGAGCATGAAGGACTTCACCCACTCAGATGGGTGGGGCTGTTGCAGTGTCCATCTGCCTGACCTGCAGAGCTAGAGAGGCCAGCAGTCATCATGCTGGCATTGAGTGGTCCACACTAGGCTGGCATTGGATGAGAGTGACAGTGAAAAGAAGAAAGAGAGTTGAGTAGGAGGAGGCAACAATGGCTTGGAGTTCTATCTTCTGTCCATACTTTAATGTCTTGAGTGTTCTTGTGCAGAGATTTTGGCAGCTCTAGCAGGGCCGGCAGGGCCTGCAGCAGTAGCGGTTGGTGATGCAGGAGAGGTCAAAGCCCCCAGAGTTGATGGGCACTCCATCACAGCTGAGGATGCTGCCAACAGCAGCAGAGGTGGAGGAGCCCACAGCGGTGTTCTGAGGGAAAGAGCTAAGAATGGGTCCAGGCAGGGTCACCACCACAGGGGAGGGCTCAATGACAACAGTGGAGTCCTGACACCTCACGCAGCAGGGCTCATTGCAGCTGCTGGCCAGTGGGGTTGGGCCACAGGGCTGGCAGCAAGGTTGGCATGGCTTGCAGCAGGACATGTCTTGGGGCTGGAAGTTCAGCTGGGACAGGAAATAGAAAACAGAAAATCATGAGGAGCAACCATGAATGCCACAATGGAGCTCCTTCTGACCCTGTGCACACTGCCCACCTCAAAGCCCCGCAGCCTCTCTCTGCAGAAGACCTTCTCTTCCTTTTCTTTCACAGGAGAAGCATCTCCCAGCCCTGTGCTAGGTAGCCCATGTCATAAGACATGAATGAGAGACCTGAACTTGCAGGAGGAGCAGAGGCTTCCGACTCACCTGGTTTCCAAGCAGAAGTAGGTGAGAGAAGTGGATGAGAGAGCAGAGAGCTGGGCTGCCTTTTATAGCAGTGCTGCAGTGCCTCAGGCAGTTTTGGAAGGAAGAATTCTCTGAGCAGCTCATGACAAATGCAAACCATCCCAGCTGATGGGGCAGGCTGTGTTCTGGTTTCCTGCTCTGCTGCCATTTACATTTCCTGCTCTCTGTCATGTCCTTTCCCATTGGAAGCCTTCTCTCAATGCCATGATGAGAGCTGCAAGGGTTTCCAGGGCAGACCTGGGTCAATGTAGGCAGGAGACTCATCTCAATTGCTAGTGGCATCCCATACAGGCAGGTGATGTGTACATGCATCATTCCTGTGGGTTTGTTTGTGACCAGATTCACAGGAAATGCTCTTGTGCCAGTGTGGTCCCCACCTCCTCCTTAGCAGAGTCCCCAGTTGTTGATGTTTTACAGTCAGCACAATGTGAGAGGTAGGATGGTTGGTCAAAGTCGCACATGCTGTTGCTGAGCACCTCTCCTTCCCTAGCTGAGCACCACTCCTTCCCTCTGTTGGACTTGCTCACATTATTTCCAAAGAGTGCTTTTAAGGGACTTCTGTGCAAACCAACTCTTCTTTCCCCCAGGAACAGCTTGAAGGCTAGGTTTTAGTGCTCAGCCCCAACCTGAGTTAAGTCTGCATTTCTGCCACACTTGTGTGGCAGAATTGATGACAGAAAAGAACCACCTGTTCCCATGGTTCTCTCAGATGCCTGACACCTGTACTTCTTTCCCTAACCATCCATCACTCTTTTTCCATCTTTTGGCCTATCCACTGTCAGTGTTTCCCAGATGGATCCATAGTCCCAAATTTCTGACATTCAAGCATGAACTTCAGCTGACGAGAGCTGTTCTTTGTGAGCAGAGAAAGACTTTTGCGTGATGTGCAGGTGGGAGGCCATCCTGGGCACAGCAATTCTGAACTGGCAGGTTTCACATTTTCAAGTAGTAAGGAGGGGGCTCAGCAGATCTACCACCTTGGACTTCTGGCAGGAATACTTTGGCCTGTTTAGAAGACTGGTTGCCAGAGCCCCCTGGGAGGCAGTCCTGAAGGGCCAAGGAGCCCAGCATGGCTGGACATTCCTCAAACAGGAAATCTTTGAGGTGCTGGAGCAGGCCTTCCTGGTGTTTTGTATGACAAGCCTTGCTGGCGGAACAGAGAGCTTTGGAACTCAGGAAGAAAAGGAAATCCTGAGGCTTGTGGAATAAGGAGACGGCATGTCAGCAAGGTTATGAATGTTTGGTAAGGCTACAGAGTGAGAAAATTAGAAAGGACAAAGCCCAGCTAGAAATTGCAATGTTTGCTGCTGTAGAAGAGAAGAAAAAAGCCTCACACATTTCTATAAATGCATTGCAACAAAAGGAGGACTAAGGGGAAACTCCACTCTCAGCTGGATACAAGAGAAAGCTTAGGCAAGAGAAAGGTGACAAAGGCTGAGGCACTTAATACCTTCTTTACCTCAGTCTTTAATAGGAAGACTTTAATAGCCAAGACCCCCAAATGGGACAATAAGGATGGAGAGCAGAATGAAACCCTCACAATTCAGTGATCTACTGCACAATTTAGATGCACACAAGTCTAAGGGGCCAGCTGAGATCCACCCAAGGGAACTGAGGTAACTGGCAGAAGTGCTTGCCAGCCACTTTCCATCACTTAGCAGCAGTCTTGGCTAACCATGGAGGTCCCAGCTGACTGCAGATTGGACCCATCTACAAGAAGGACCAAAAGAGAACTGCAAACTTGTCAGTCTGATTTCAGTGCCAGTGGAAATCATGGAACAGGTGATTTGAGTGCTATTATGCAGCATATGAAGGGCAATCAGATGATCAGTCCCAGTCATCACGGCTTTATGAAGTGTAGATCCAGTTTGACTAACCCAATCTCACCTATGATAAGGTCTCTCACTTGCCGGGTGAGGGAAGATCCTGCATCTGTCTACTAGGACTTCAATAAAGCATTTGATGCCGTTTCCTGGACACACAGGCTGCTCATGACTTTGACAGGAGTACTCTTTGCTGGATAAAATATGGCTGGATAACTAGACCCAAAGAGTGATGAAGAATACAGCTCAATCCTGTTGGTGGCTGGTCCTAAGTGGTGCTCCCCATGGCTCACTATTGGGGTTTGCTCTCTATAACATCTGCATAATCTGGATGAGGAGATCAAGGGCACCGTCAGTTTGCAGATGACAGTTGAGCAAGAATGTTGACTGCCAGGAGAGTAGGGAAGATCTAGAGAGGGATCTGGACATGTTGGAGAGATAAGCAAAGGCCAACGGGATGGAATTCAACAGGGCCAAGTGCTGGGTCCTGCACTCGGGTCACAACAATACCAAGAATGCTCTGTGTTGGAGAAAGAGTGAATGGAATTTTCCTGGAGGAAAAGGACCCGAGATGATGGTCAACAGCCTCTGGAATATGACTTAACATGTGCCCAGATGTCTAAGAAGGCAAACAGCATCCTGGCCTGCATCAGCAATGCTGTGGCCTGGGGGAGTAGGGCAGGGATCACACCCCTGTACTGGACACTTTTGTGGTTGCACCTCAAAATCTGAGTCCACATTTGTGCCCCTCACTCCAAGAAGGACATTGAAGTGTTGGAGCATGTCCGAAGAAGAGCTTCAAAGGTAGTGAAGGATCTAGAGCAGGAGATTTCTGTGAAGAATTTGAGGGAACTGGCATTGCTCAGCTTGCAAAAAAAGAAGATTTGGGGGAACAAGGTGACGGTCACTGAGGGAGCTTTAGTTTGGAGACAAGGAATAGCTTCTACAGCAAAAAGGTTGTCAAGGCCTGGACCAGGCTGTTCAGGGAACTGGTAAAGTCAGCACCCATGAAAGGATTCATAATAGATGTGTATGTGGCACGGAGGGGCCTGGTTTCACAGTGACTTGATGGTAGAAGGTTAAGAGATGGATTTGGTGCTCTTCATGCTCTCATCCAACCAAAATGATTCTACGAATGGATCCACACAGGGTCAAGACCTGCACAGGCAGGCATTTTTTCCTGGCCTTTCTCCCTGCACATAAAGCAAGGAATGGAAGTCAGAGGAAGCAGAGGCTGCATTGCAGTTCTCTAAGCACATCTCTGCAAGGTCAAAGGCAGTGGATAGGCTCCATCTGGCCAGGAGAATATACTGCTCTGTGGTTCTTAAAGAGATGTCCAGGGAGGGCCTTCCTGCACATGTCATCACGATGAGAGGCACACTGGTACAGGATGGCACCCGTGTGCTCGTGCCTGCTTGCATGGAGCCATGCAACAATCTGTGTGCTCAAAGAAAGCAAAGAAAACGTCAGCAATGGGGGACTACGCTGAGGAGATGCTGGGGACCATATTAGCAGAACAGGACTCAGAGTACCCCTAGGAAAAGACAGGCCCCAGAACTGCTCCTCCTGTTACCTGAGGACCACAGAGACTTAACAGAGGAGGATGTAAACGAGCCCAGCAAAACTGTCCTGAGAGCACTGTTAGTGTTGGAGTTGGGTCAAAGTCTCCCAGCAGAAGCCCACCTGTGTGGAACCATGAATGACAATCAAAGAAAGATGTGGGGAGCAAGCAACAATGATGTGACATGTCCTCTCAAAAGACAGTCCTTGTGCATCTGGAGGAAAAGTATGAGAGCAGTTCCATTTCCTGACACGTTGGCCACAAACAAGCCCACAGTAATGATAGGGTTGCAAGGGATGCCACCAGCACTGGAGCTGAGTCTTCTGCTTCCCTCGATGTGCATCTGCCCGGAAACCCTCAGGGCTCTCACTCCAAGGATAAGAGGCACCACAGAAGGGTGCCTGTGAGCCTGAGGCACTGCAGCGCTGCTATAAAAGGTAGCCCAGCTGTCTACTCTCTCATCCACTTCTTTCACCTCCTTCACATGAACCAGGTGAATTCAGAGCCTGTTCTATTAATCACTCAAGATCAGGTCTTTCCTCACTTTATGACTTTTGATGATTATAATCTGTTGTAGTACAGGGCTGGGAGCTGCTTTTTCTAGGAGAAGAAAGAGCAGAGGTTTTCCATAGAGAGAGGCTGGGGCTTAGTGGAGGTGGCCACTGGGCTTTGAGGTGGGCACTGTATGCTGAGCCAGAAGGGGCCTTGGCAACATAACTGCATTTCACGTGTCTGCTTTTTCTATTTCTTCTCTGTTCTGTCTCCCAGGTGAACCTCCAGCCTCAAGACATGTCCTGCTGCAAGCCATGCCAGCCCTGCTGCCAGCCCTGTGGCCCAACCCCGCTGGCCAACAGCTGCAATGAGCCCTGCTGTGTAAGGTGCCAGGATTCCACTGTTGTCATTGAGCCCTCCCCCGTGGTGGTGACCCTGCCTGGACCCATCCTTAGCTCCTTCCCTCAGAACACCGCTGTGGGCTCCTCCACCTCTGCTGCTGTTGGCAGCATCCTCAGCTGTGATGGAGTGCCCATCAACTCTGGGGGCTTTGACCTCTCCTGCATTACCAACCGCTACTGCTGCAGGCCCTGCTAGAGCTGCTGGCATTATCCTAGGACAAGAAGCCACAAGAGCTCGGAACATGGTGCTGGACAGACAACAGACCTTCAGCACAATTTGTTTAGTGTTTCAGATCATTGTTTTGTTTTTCTCCTCTCCTCTTTCTCTCTTTCCTTTACTGTGGCTGTTTCCCAACACCAACCTTCCCAATACCTACCACCTGTTGGTCTCCCTTCTGTTGCAGGACAGGCAGATGGACACTGCGCAACAGCCTCAGCCCATCTTAGTGCCTGCTCCTGGTTCTTCCTGTCAGCCACCTCCTTTTCTTCTCTAGACTCATTAAAGTTGTGATGCATCCAACCCTGTGCCTCTGAGTTCTCCTTCAACAACTCTTCTACTCTGCTCACAATCCGTCCTTTCCTTATACAACAGGCATGATGTCTGCATGGTATCAAATACCCATTGGCTGGTTCAGCTGCCCAGCCTGGGTGGTGTTCCCTCTCAGCTAGACAATGTCTCACCCTTGCTTAGCTTCCTTGGACAAAGACTGTGCCAGATCTCCCCCAGTGTTCTGTTCTCTGCCCAACAACACTTAAGGAACTCTTCACCCATACTCTATGTTAAAGCTGACAGGCATCTGTGTAAAGGTGACCCACTGCCAGGGCATGGCCCTGCCCTTCAGTGTGCCCAGGTGGTTCCAGTGGTACACAGGGACTGTGGCATGACAGATCTCCAACCACTGCAGTGCTGGGAAGTCCCTTCCCGCTGCAGACCCTGCCTGATGCTGCCTTGGGTGGGTGAAGGCTTTCCTGGGTCAAGAACTGGTTGATGGTTGAGCTCAGAGAGTGCTGGGGAGTGGAGCTGCGCCCAGCTGGTGTCAGGGCACAGAAGGTGCTCCCTGGGCTCAGTGCTGGGAGCAGTTCTGTTTAGTGTCTTTATCCTTGATGTAAACAAGGTAATTGAGTTCACCCTCATTAACTTTGCAGATGACACCAAGCTGGGTGACAGTATTGATCTGCTGGAGGGCAGGAAGGATCTGGTCGGCTTGAATTGATGGTCTGAGGTCAATTGTATGAGATTTAACAAGGCCAAGTGCCAGGTCCTGCACTTAGATCACAACAACTCCAAGAATACTCCAGACCCGGGCCAAAGTGGGTGGAAACTGCCTATCAGAAAAGGACCTGGGAGCGCTGGTTGACAGCAACCAAAGATGAGCCAGGGGGTATGGGAGTGACATATTTCAGCTCAGTATTTATGAAACAATAGGTACTTCTAGGTGTAGATGGTAGAGAAGATAAAAGGAATGTGGGTGTAGGTCTGATTTAATTAACCAATGTAATTAGTATGCATGGGGAGTAAAGGCTGTGATCTGAAACCTATCTATAGACTGCCCTGTGAATAGAACTGGAAGGGTATATAAGAAAAATAAGTTGTGCAAATAAATTTCTCCATGGGGGAAAAGCCTTCTGAAGTCCATGCCTGCTTCTGCCCCACCAACTGCTACAAGGGGGTGCCAGCATCCTGGCCTGGATCAGCAATGGAGTGGACAGGAGGAGTAGGGCAGGGATTGTCCCCTGGACTGGGCATTGGTGAGGTCTCAGCTGGAATCCTGGCTTCCGTTTTGGGCCACTCACTCCAAGGACATTGAGGGGCTGGAGCATGTCCAGAGAAGGACAACCGAACTGGGGAAGGGTCTGGAGAAGAAGGCTGGGGAGGAGAAGCTGAGGGAACTGGGGGTGTTTAATGTAGAGAAGAAGAGGTTGAGTTGACACCTCATTGCCTCTACAGCTTCCCAGATGGAGGCGGCAGTGATGTGGGGCTTGGCTCTTCTCTCTAGTTTTGGGTGATAGGATGAGAGAAAATGGCCTGAATTTTCACCAGGGGAGGCTTAGGTTGGATACTCAGACATAAGTGGTCAGGCATTGGAACAGGTTGGCCAGGGAGGTGATGGAGTCACCATCCCTGGAGATGTTAAAAAAGGTGTGAACCCAGCACTTGGGGACATGGTTTAATGACCATGGTTGTACTGTGTTTATGGTTGGACTTGATGATCTTAGAACTCTTTTTCAAACAAAACAATTGTATGATTCTGTTCTATGCCTCAGCATGCATCAGCTACAGGAAAACCAAACAACACAACAAAGAGTTAAATGCTGTACAGAGTGATGGATGGTGGAACCCTCAAAGGTTGAGAAAGAAGTGTAGCAAAAGCTGCCTGGTCAGCACTAGAGGATCTGTCACTCAGGCTGATCCTGACCAATCACAACACTTACAAACTGTAGAAGGGAATAAAGTCTCCGAAGTGCACATAAAATTGTGCTGTGGAAATCAGTCAGGGTTAGTCTTGCCTCAGGTGAAGGACCTTGGTGCACATGGTGGTGCTAATGCTAACGGAGCATGGTGAGGTGCATGTGTGTCTCAAGGGGATTTGGTTTAGATGAGGATAATCAATGCATGACCTTGTATCATGTTAATTGCTCTGTTACCCTGCCCTGTCTGTCACCACTGCCACTGTCTCTGTGTCACTGTGGGAATCACTTGAGTTAGCAAAGAATGAACTTTGGTAAAACCAAGGGAAATGCTGTGGTGATGGAACCAGAGTTGACTGCAGTGTGCAATAGCCCTACACCTGCACACCATCCTCCAGCTGTGGCCCTTGTCACTCACTCACAGCAACACCGCCCAACCCTGTTCTGCCAACTGAATGAATTCTACAACATCCATCCTGCCCAGAGTATCAGGACACATGGAGACCATCTTCAGAGGTATGGGAAGCCCAGAGGATGAGATCAATGATAGGTGTCTTTTCCTTTGTTGTGGCCTAGTACATGATCAGGAGGAAACAACTGCGCAGGAAACATCTGATCATGGCTGGACTGAGGTGCAGGTAGAAAAACAGAGCAGAGAGGACCTGGCAAACTTCTCACCCACATGTCTTGTTTGCGGGAACTGACCATTGCCATGTAATGGCTGACTCCTGTTGCACCTTGTCCCACCTTTTTTTATCGCATTGGCTTTGTAACAGCCTCATTCTTCAGTGCCTCCTGTACACTGAGGGAAAGTAGCCAAGGTCTTTGCTCAATGGAGCTAACAGTAGGGTGAGACACTCACTAAGCTGAACATCCCTTGGCAGCAGTTACCATCTGTTCATTCCTGAAAACAGGAAATAAATTGACCACATTGCCAAGTGACAAATCCCTTGCATAGAATCTCCCTATCCTCTACCTTTTACCCTGAGAACACTGGAAGAGCTGCCAGAGAAGAAAGGATGACTCAGAGGCCCAGGTTTAGATGCAGCAGAACTTTAATGAGTCTAGAGAAGAAAAGGAGATGGCTCACATCTCTGAACACAGAGCTTCAGCCACTGAGATGGGATGGACCTGGTGCAAGGTTTCCCATCTGCCTGGCCCACACAGGAAGGGAGGCCAGTGGGTCCCAGTAAGCTGACATTGGCACAGAAGTACAGCAAAGGGAACAGAGAGATACAAGAGTGGAAGAAGGCAACAATGGTCCAAAGATTTAAATACAATGTTTTGAAGCTGTACCCAGCACCATGTTCTCATCTCTTGGGAGCTCTCAACAAAGGCTGTTGCCAGCAGCTCTAGCAGGGCCGGCAGGGCCTGCAAGAGTAGCGGTTGGTGATGCAGGAGAGGTCAAAGCCCCCAGAGTTGATGGGCACTCCATCACAGCTGAGGATGCTGCCAACAGCAGCAGAGGTGGAGGAGCCCACAACAGTGTTCTGTGGGAAGGAGCTGAGGATGGGTCCAGGCAGGGTCACCACCACAGGGGAGGGCTCAATGACAACAGTAGAGTCCTGGCACCTCACACAGCAGGGCTCATTGCAGCTGTTGGCCAGCGGGGTTGGGCCACAGGGCTGGCAGCAGGGCTGGCATGGCTTGCAGCAGGACATGTCTTGGGAGTAGAGGTTCACCTGGGAGACAGAAGAGAGAGAAAGAAAAGAGCAAAACATGAGGAACAACTATGAACCCAGCCACTGTGGAGGCCCTTCTAGCCCAGCATGCAGTGCCCACCTCAAAGCCCAGTGGCCACCTCAGCTAAGCCCCAGCCTCTCTCTGCAGAAGACCTCATTTCCTCTCACAGGAGAACAGCCCATATCATCTAATGTCATAGGTCATGAAGATGTTGAAAAAGGAGGAGCAGAGGCTTCACACTCACCTGGTTTCCAAGCAGAAGGAGGTGAGAGAAATGGATGAGAGAGCCAAGAGCTGGGCTGCCTTTTATAGCAGTGCTGCAGTGCCTCAGGCCCAGAGGCAGCTTTGTGGAAGGAAGAATTCTCTGAGCAGCTCATGACAAATGCAAACCATCCCAGCTGAGGGGAGAGGCTGTGTCCTGCTTTCCTGTTCTGCTGCCATTTACATTTCCTTCCTTCTGTCACATTCTTTCCCACTGGAAGCCTTCTGTAAGTGCCAAGGATTTCTGGGACAGATACCCATGAGTGCAGTCAGGAGACTCAGCTCAAGTGCTAGTGGCATCCCATGCATGCAGGTGATGTGCACCTTGGTCATTCCTGAGGGCTTCCTTGTGGACAAGGTGTCAGGAAATGGGCACTGCTCTCATATTTGTCCTCCACATGTCCAAGGACTGTCCTTTGAGAGGAGACATGTCACATCCTTGTCTCTTGTTCCCCTCCTCTTTCTATGGTCATCATTCCTGGTTCCACACAGGTGGGCTTCTGATGGGAGTTTCTGACCCAACTGCAGCACTGACAGTGCTCTTAGGGCAGTTGCATCTTGCCCTCTCTGTGATCTCTCTGTGGGTCCTCAGGGAACACCAGGAGCAGGTCTGGGGCCTGTTTTTCCCTGTGTGTACTGTTCTGCTAGTGTAGTCCCCAGTGTCTCCTCAGCAGATTCCCCCATTGCTGATAGTTTCCTTGCTTTCTGTGAGCATACAGATTGTTGCTTGGTTCCATGCAAGCAGGCATAAGCACATAGGTTTCATCCTGTACTTGTGTGACTTGAATCACGAGGACTTGTACATGGTCACAGGAGGAAGACTCTCCAGTGACTTGGCCTTTGAACACAATGGATGACCAGGTTGCTGTGGCCAGAAGTCCATTTCCAAGTGAATGTTGGTGCCTTTCTCCTGGCAAGGAAGTGTTCAGAGAACAGAAGTGTAGCCTCTGCCTCTTCAGCCTTTGCTATCTTTATTTCCTTATTTCTTTATCTCTTGCTTTATGTCCTGGGAACTAGATGATCCTTGAATTCCCTTCCAACCTAAACTATTCTCTGATTCTCTGATACTTTTTTTCAACCTAAGCCTGCCTTGGTGCAACCTGATGCCATTGCCTCTGGTCCTATAGCGGTTTTGTTCAATGAACAGTCAGACCATCGCCTCGCTCCAACCTCCTTTCAGGAAGTTGTAGGTCTTACATGAGTCTCATTTCCTCCACGCTAAACAAACCCAGTTTTCTCAGTTGTTCCACAGAGATCTTCTACTCTAGAACCCTCACCAGCTTTGATGCTCTTCTTTGGACATGTTCCAGCATGTCAAGGTTCTTATTGAAAAAAGGGTCACAAACTTGAACTTAGATTTTGAGGTGTAACTGCAAGAGTGTCCAGTACAAGAGGACAATCACTGCTCTACCCCTACTAGCCACACTATTGCTAATCCAGATTAGGATGCCCTTCGTGGCCACCTGGACATAGTTTAGCTTCTATTCCACAGGTTGTTGACCATCACCCCAGGTCCCTTCCCTCCAGGAAGTTTCCATTCACTCTCTCAAACACAGAGCACTCATGGCATTGTCATGACTCAAATGCAGGACCCAGCACTTGGCCTCGTTGAATCTCATCCCACTGGCTTCTGCCTTTCTCTCCAATCTGTCTAGATCCCTCTCTAGATCTTCCCTACTCTCCAGGAGATCAACTCTCCTGCTCAACTGTCATCTGCAAACTAACTGATCCTCTCATCCAGATCATTGATAAAGGTGTTACAGAGAACAAGGCCCAGTAGTGAGGCCTGGGGAACACCACTTGTGACCAGCCACCAATTCTCCATCACTCCTTGGGTCTGGTTATCCAGCCTATCTGTATGCATGGACAGGCAAAGAGTACTGCTGACAACCCACAAAAGGAGCACAAAGAACCCAAAAGACAATGCCAGACTGAATGACAGTGATAGTGGCCATTGCTGTGAGAAAGGTTGAGCATGCCTCAGTCTTCCTGCAAAGGGTGTCAGCTCCCACCTCTCCTGATGCCTAGAGCTCATGGAGAAGAGACTTTGGTGCTCAAATCTCAGAAATTTGGGTCTATGAAGATGTCTGAGCGGTTCTGCACTGGTATGTGTGGGAAACATCGAGAGTAGATGGTCTGGAAAAGAGAGAAAATAAGGAATGGGTGGTTGGGGAGAGAAATGCAAGTGAAGGGAATCTGAGAGAATGCTGTAGCAGGTGGGTCTTCTCTGTGTCCAGTTCTGATGCAGGACCTATGCTGGCAGAGCCAGAGTGAGCTGAGGAAAGTAGCTCCCATGCACAACCTTCCTCCCACATGGCCTTTGTGGTCTGCTTGCTCATTTGAGGCTGGAGGGCTGAGCTCTGCCCATGGTTGTTCCCATGGACACAAACACAAAGGCCAGTTGACATCACTGCCCATGGTCCTCAGAGAGGAATAACAGTGGGAGAAGGAGGCTGCTTCTGATGGCATGGAAAGAACAGAGAAAAGAAGCTGCCGAGGGACCTTGTCTGGCTTCCCGACACGCACCCAGATGCTTTCTCTCTTCTCAACAGGACAGGAGGGAAAATTAAAGTGGAAATGTCTATTGGTCAAAATAAAGACAGAGACACTGCTTCCTGGTTTCCATACAGGCAAAACAGACTTGACTTGGGAAGATTCTTTTAACTTATTGCCAGTGAATATTTGAGCAAGAAGAGGAGAAGCAGCTAAAGCTATGAAATATCTTCACCTGCTGCTCCACCACTTTTCCTTGGGCTGCATGAGTGTCTCTGCAGTGTTACCTGGCACCTCTTCAAGATGTCATTCTTCTCTGTCCTTGGGGTTTACAGGACGGTTTCTTACACTTGGCTCTAGTTCATTTCTCACTTTGTGTGCAATGCTTTATCCTTTGCCAAATACGTTTTTCATGAAGGCTCTGCCAGCATTGCTAATGGACTCAGCCTTGGGCAGCAGTGAGACCATTTTGGAGCTGGCTGGCACTGGTTGTGTCAAACATCGGAGCATACCTTGGACGCTTCTTACAGAAATCATCCCCTGCAATCTTCCTCCTCCTCCCAGGCCACACCATGTACGTCCAATACCAAGAGGAGAACAAGGCAGAAGCAGATGAAGAAAGATGCTAGCAGAGTAGAACCAGGCCAGGCTTCAACAGGGGATGGATGTAACTTTGATAATCTTTAGCGCCACTGTGCACACTTAAAGATTGGACATAAATGATTGAAAAATACATCACTGGCAGGTTCTTGGTAGGTTCTTTAGGAAGTGAAACAGCTGAAGCAGTTATGGTGACTTCTGTAAGATACCATCAGAATGTACCTACTGTTCTTAGAGCCAAGGCAGCTCTCAGCTCTAGCAGCAAGCCATCTGTATGTCAGGGTCCAAACAGATATCAGTGAGACCCATGGCCAGATAGAGGCACAGATGTGTGGACATGCTAATGAAGTCAGGGTCTAACACTAGAATCTAAGCTTCAAAGCCACTCCACTGGGAAAGAAAGTTGGACCTGTCTGAGGCCTCCCAGCAGTACCACAAGCAAGCTCAACAGAGGGACGAGCTACTGAGCTACACTACTTCTAAGCTGGGCTGGTCAAACTATCCTACACCTAACATCTAAGAAACAGGAAAACATTAAAAAATAAGGACTCTGCAGAGAAGCTGGGAAGCTGCTGACCACACTGGCATCAGTGGCGCTCATTTCCTGACAATCTGTTCACAAACAAGCCCACATGAATGGCCAAGGAGCACATCACATGCATGTATGGGATGCCACCAGCACTTAACCTGCATTGACACACATCTGCCCTGGAAACCCTTGGGGCTCTCATCTCAGCACCTACAGAAGCCTTCCAAAATGGAAAGGAACGTAGCAGAAGGCAGGAAATGAAAGAGCAGTAGATCAGGAAACGAGGGCAAAGCCCAGCCCATCATTTGAGAGGGTTTGCATTTGTCATGAGCTGCTCAGAGAATTCTTCCTTGCACAAAGGTGCTCTGGGCCTGAGGCACTGCAGCACTGCTATAAAAGGCAGCCCAGCTCTCTGCTCTCTCATCCACTTCTCTCACCTACTTCTGCTTGGAAACCAGGTGAGTTGGAAGCCTCTGCTCCTCCTGCAAGTTCAGGTCTCTCATTCATGTCTTATGACATGGGCTACCTAGCACAGGGCTGGGAGATGCTTCTCCTGTGAAAGAAAAGGAAGAGAAGGTCTTCTGCAGAGAGAGGCTGCGGGGCTTTGAGGTGGGCAGTGTGCACAGGGTCAGAAGGAGCTCCATTGTGGCATTCATGGTTGCTCCTCATGATTTTCTGTTTTCTATTTCCTGTCCCAGCTGAACTTCCAGCCCCAAGACATGTCCTGCTGCAAGCCATGCCAACCTTGCTGCCAGCCCTGTGGCCCAACCCCACTGGCCAACAGTTGCAATGAGCCCTGCTGCGTGAGGTGTCAGGACTCCACTGTTGTCATTGAGCCCTCCCCTGTGGTGGTGACCCTGCCTGGACCCATCCTTAGCTCCTTCCCTCAGAACACCGCTGTGGGCTCCTCCACCTCTGCTGCTGTTGGCAGCATCCTCAGCTGTGATGGAGTGCCCATCAACTCTGGGGGCTTTGACCTCTCCTGCATCACCAACCGCTACTGCTGCAGACCCTGCTAGAGCTGCTGGCAAGGCCTTTGCAAGATGCTGCAAGTGCTCAGACCGTGGTGTTGGACAGAAGCTTCAAGATATTGTATTTAAATCTTTGGACCATTGTTGCTTTCTTCAAATCTCTTCCCTTTGCTGTGCCAATGTCAGCTTACTGGGACCCATTGGCGATCCTCCCTCTGCAGGACAGGCAGATGGTCACCCTGCTGCAGCTCCACCTCATCTCAGTGGCTCCTGGCAGTCCCCGTGAGCCACCTTCTTTTTTTTTCTACACTCATTAAAGTTGTGCTGCATTGAAGCCTGGGTCTCTGAGTCCTCTATCCTTCTCTAGCAACTCTCCTAGTCCTCTCAGGACATGGGGTGGAGGAAGGGGAGGATGGTACTCCTAGTAGGGGATTTTGTCACTTTGGCAATTAATTTCATGCCAAGAAATGTTCAGCTAAGTTAATGTTGCAGTCAAGCTTAGCTCCCTTGGGCAAAGACCTCCATCTATGAAAACAATTACTGCAGACAGGAAATAGCAAAGAAGGACATGAACATTTGAACTTCTGGTCCAGAAGCTCGGGAGAAGGGAGAAGCCCCAAAGGCTGAGTTTGCAGGTCCGTATTAGACTTGTGTCTGTGGCAGCAGATGAATGTACCCAGAGCAGTGTGTTGATTCTCAGGGTTTTCTCCATGTCACTTCTCTTGTGTGTTGAAAAGCTTCTCCCTGGGGTCTATTGCCTGGGTCCAGCACAGAGAGTGGCCTTGGACCCATGCTGGGGTGGTGCCTTCCTGAGCTTAGTAGCAGTCCTCCTCCTCCCAGTGTAACTGCCCAGTGTAAGGGAAGGTGTCCTGCTGCAAGGACATGGCCTTGCCCTTCAGTGTGCCCACCTGGTTCCAGTGTGCATAGGGTCTGTTGCTGGACAGATCTCCAGGCAGCAGGGACTGCAGTGCTGGGAAGACCCTGGCCTGCATGTGAGGAGGAGAAATGGTATGAGAAGAGCTGGGAATGGGCCTGCCTCAGAGCACCTGGAGAGCTTAGGCAGGGTCACCCTCAGTGTTTGTGTTGGGCTTCTTTTGAGGGTTAGTGCCCAGGGACTTCCCAAGCGGAAAAAGATGGTGCCTGTTCCTAAATGTGGGCATGAAAATCATGAGAGGAACCTCACCTTGTCCATGGAGCACCTGCACAAGACATACTTTT
Source organism: Tricholaema leucomelas (assembly GCA_013400475.1). NCBI lineage: Eukaryota > Metazoa > Chordata > Aves > Piciformes > Lybiidae > Tricholaema lacrymosa > Tricholaema leucomelas. The sequence goes on from WAAF01014710.1 coordinate 25,546, forward strand.
GATCTCAGTGGTGTCTGGGATCAGAATTTCATTTTGGGCATTCAGGAGACCTCAGACACCTGAATGCTGTCAAGATTCACAGTATTGAGTAGGGCTGAAGGCTAAGAACTCAAGGGGACTTTTCCAGTGTCATTGAAAATCACACTGAATTGTTGGCAATAGGAGTGAAACCTGAAGTCCTTTTTGTGTGGAAAAAAGACCGCCGAAACAATCCATGAGAAGGCAGAAGGTCACTGCACTGTGGAGTCCCCATGTTGCTGTGGGGATGCTCTGTGCTCTGCAGCCATCTGTCCACTTACCATCTGCCTGTAGATGGTGGATGGTGGTCAGAAAGTTTGTCTTTGTTCACTGGAACCTCTCCTGGTGCTGCAGCAGCCCCATGGATTTGCTGGATTCACAGCCACAGCTTTCAAAGGCTGAGAGCAATTCTTAGCAATCCTAACTGGTAAACGACCTCAGCCCTGCATGTCTGGAGAGCTGCTGGGCCCTGTCAGAACCCAAAGGACAGTAGGAAATACCACTCTCATCTACCTCTGCTCATGAGCAGCTGCTCCAGAAACAGTCACACCAGCAGCAGTGATGGATCTCAGTGCAAACAGGGTTCCTGTGATCTTCCCTTGATGCAGAAATTGCAGGAGAATGGAGAGACCTGCCAGCAGCTGGCAACTCCTGTAGAACTGGCTGGTGTGGTGTGGACATTGCCAGGCAATAGTGACTACATCCACAACTTTAAAGTGGCCCTCAGGGACTAAGACAGGGTGTTGGGACCCCAGCCAGGCTGTGGCTGGGCCTGGTGCCACAGTTTGCATGGAAGGAAATTTGCCAAAGCTTGGCCAACTCACTCGGGTGATAGTGTCCACCTGGCAGAAGGCATCCTTGAGCTTTGCACCCAACAGGTCTGAGGCCTCTTCCCAGGTGGACCTCTAGTGGGAAGACTGTCACCTGAGTGTGGGGCTGCAGAGTGCGGTCCACTCCTACACAAATGTCAGATGGCAGCAGTGAGCATACCTGAGAAGGAGACACTGCAACTGCTCTCATCCTAGCCCACACCTAGCAAGGTGAGCACATTCAGTCTGTGCCTTTGGGCAGTCTCTCCAGGGAGGAAGAGTGCTGCCACATCCACTTAGCTGGAAGGACAGGGTGGGGCAGTGTGACAGGGGCAGGTGATGTGTGGTGCAGCAGCTGGGTGGTGTCTAGCTGCATGCTGTCAGTTCTGGTTCTAGCCCGGATGGGCTTCACTCAACTTTTCTAAATTCCTTCTTAATTCACCCAAGTGATTCTCACAGTGGCAGCACTGAGAGGGCATATAGAGATGATAGGAGTAGTGACAGACAGTGGTAGGACTGCACAGCAACCAGCATGATATGAGGCATTTATTGGTTATCCTTCTAAACCTAAATTCTCAAGAGGAGCACATTTTACCTCCCCATCCTCCAGCATCACCCATCACGTGCACCAAGAATCCTGACCAAAAGCAATCCCAGAAATGGGTTTGTCTTTGTCCCAGGCATGCCTAACCCCAACTGATTTCCACAGCACATTTATATGCAAAGTGGAGACTTTGTACAGCTCGTGAAAGTGATGGGGCAGGACTAGCTCATCTGGCAGATCCCCTAGTGATGACTAACCAGCTAAATGCATAGCCTCATGTTTGGAGGTCCTACCACCCATCACTTTCTATGTAGTCTTTGACAGTTTGTTACAGAAATACAGAGTATTAGGTGTTGGAAAGGACCTCCAAAGATTGTCTGCCAGAGCAGGTGTCGAGGTATCAATTATGATTATTAACATTAATAATCAGATGAAAAATTAATTAAAATATGTAAAAAATATTTATTAAGTCTCATCAGAAAATTTATTTACAAGGTAGGAATGCAGGGTTGAGGTTATTTACACAGGGAAGAGGCCATTCAAACGCTTGGGCAAAAACCAGAAAGGCAAACATTAATTTAAACTGGAAAGTGATCAGTGGCAGTAATTATGCTACTTGCTCATTAGGGCACTGGAGAGAAGCCTGTCTGCTAAAAAGCATCTTTAGGTGTGTAGTGGAAATTAATAATATTTATGAATTATTACTATTAATTTCTGTATGGATATTATTTTTTATTATGAATATTCAAAAATCAGGAAAATTCCCTGAGGTTCGTTGGATTTTCAGTCTACAAGAAGCAATTGCACAGAATTAAGCAGTTTAAACAATCAGAAGTTGGAAAATAACGCGAAAAGAGGACAAATTCTAACTGTGCTTATGGAGTTTCGGCATTCACTGCAGCAGAGGTACTAATGATGCTTTGGTCCCTGAGCAAGTCTCCTGTGTGAAAGATGCTTTCAAACTCGCGCTGTGATCCCAGGGTAACATACAAACATTTCAGGAAGAGGAGGAAGGAGATGCTGCTAGGTCGCTGGTGTGAGCTGCAACATGTGGCTGCCTGTTAATGAGCCACAAATGGGGAGAGATAGGATGGCTCCATGCAGACAAGGGCTGAATGCAGAAAGGCTAGTGCAGAAAGGCACATCATCCCCCTTTATAGACTTGATTTTGAAATCAAACTGGCCAATAGGCACTAGAACCATTGTTCTGGCCAATGAATTCAAAGTTTCATGCCCCCTTTGACCATGCAGGCATGGTGAGGACAGCACAAGACACCTGTGCTAGTTTGAGCCTAGCTAGCATGTTTTGGTGAGAAGAACTAGATGATAGGCTGTAAAATGAAAACAATGGTGAGGTCTACTTCCCTCACAGTCTTGCTGGGATGTGTAAACAAGAAAGGCAAAACAAAGATTACAGAACTTGCTTCTTCTCCTGCTGGGGAGAGCTCATGGCTGCTGGCTGGACTCCATCTTGCCTTCTAACCTCACCCTCCTTTGCTTGGCTGCTTCACCTTGCTTTTAACCCTTTTGGCCGAACCTCCATTCTTCCTTAGGACTGGGGTAAGGTTGAGAGGGGTAGGGGGAAGGTGAGGGATGGTTGAGAGCCCCTCCTGGGAACTCAGGTTTCTGGGAGGGGAATTGTGTTTGTATTACCTTTTTTACCTTGTATATTTCTGTCTATAACTGTATATACTGTAAATATCTGCTTGTAAATTGTGCCAGCTGTAAATATAAGCTTCATTCAAATTTCCAGAGCCGACTGAGTCTAGTCTGGGTGATTTCTAAAAGTGGGGGGGGGCGGGGGATACCCAAACCATCACAACACCTGACGTGAGGTGCTAAGTCTCCTAGCCCTCAAGGCTTTGCTCATCTACTCAACTCTGGACCTGCAACAGAAGGAGGGGAGCCAAGGTTCCTACCAGGACAAGGTGGACACCAAGAACCTATGAGAGAGACTTTTAAGGTTAGATGTGCTGGGCTTACTCATGGCTCTGCTGCTTTGAGGGAAGTGTCCCTTTGGCCTGATGGTGGCTTTGCTCCAGTGCTCAGATGCAGTGTGCACGGCAAGGCTCACAGGTCTGCAGCACCTCTTGTCCCTGCAGCTTTCTGCATGGCAGCTGTTTGCCAGGAGAGGCATTTTTTTTTACCTGCAACCTCAACAGCAGCCCTGCTTGTTTCTCCAAGCAATACAAAGTGAGACAGGCCCAGACTCACCATTTTGACCAGGATTAATATAACTTTCCTATGACAATAATGACCAATAGCAGAAGAAAGTTAAAGGGAGAAACTCAATACTTCCACCTATTGGGATCGAGTTTGCCCAAACATGGCCAAAGGTACACACAGTCCCTATGCGTGCACCCATGTGCAACACATGCATTTGGTTTGCCTGGACCCAGGACATGTCCAGTCAAGTCTCAGCCCTGTTGAGGTTACCAGAATTAGAAACCCCCAGCTCTGATTTAGGCCATGTTTGGGGTTTGTCCTTCCAGGACAGCGGGTCACACAGGAACGCCTCCAGGGCAGTTTTGAATGTCTCCAGAGAAGGAGACTCCACAACCTCTCTGGGCAGCCTGTTGACTGCTTTGTCACCCTCACAGTGAAAGAGTTTTACTCATGTTCACATGCAATGTCCTCTGCTACAGCTTGCACCTACTGTCGCTTGTCTTACCATAAGGCATCTTTGAGCAGAGCCTGGCTTCATCCTCCTCACACTGCCCTGAACATCTTCCAGTATTTGAAGGGAGCCTACAG
>WAAF01014711.1:0-20127 GCA_013400475.1 Tricholaema leucomelas
TTGCCCTGCTGGCCACACTTCTCTTGATTGTTTCTATGCATACTGCACAGAATGATAAGCACGGGATGATAAAAACACTTCAAGAGCACAGGTTTGCACTGGCAACCTTGGAATAATAAATAACATACATGTGGACAGTTAAATAAATGAAGTCCTAGGACCTGGACAAAGTTTGATTCAGCAGTTAAACAACAACAAAAAAAAGTGTTTCTGATCTTATACCAAATAAACCCTAAACACATCGATTTCAAATTTTGACTTCCTGTCTTATGCCTTTCTTACATCAATAATTTCTCCCAGAAATAAAGTCATGTGAAAGGCTATTTCCACTGTTCAAAGTGTAGATTTCAAATCTTAGCATAATCCCTTCATTGACCAGATTCCCTCATGCAATGGCCAAGGCACAATTGCCCAGGGAGGTGGTGGAGTCACCATCCCTGGGGGTGTTCAAGCAAAGCCTGGACGAGACACTTAGTGCCATGGTCTAGTTGATTGGATAGGGCTGGGTGCTAGGTTGGACTGGATGATCTTGGAGGTCTCTTCCAACCTGATTGATTCTATTCTATTCTATTCTATTCTATTCTATTAACACATTTTTTTGCCATCAGTTTAGAAACTGTAGATTTTAGATGCTACTTGGACATAGCTCATGGAATTCTTTGTCACTTGTTTCACAAAGGCTGGCAGAAACAAAAGTAGTTTGATAGCCTCTATTTTATGAAGGAATTATTAATATTTTTTTTTTCTGTTTGAGCCTGAGCTCATCGTTGGAAATAAAAATTCTGCACTGCTTTAAAAATGATTTACTTATTTATCTGAAGTATTTGATCTAATTTAACATGTAAACTACAGAACGCAATCTACATTCCCTCACTCTAATTTCATATAGAGCCCTCTCACTCTCAACACCTCTGTTATGGAGGCAGGGAATTAATGTGGCCAAGTCGGGAATTTATATAAAAAGAGTTATTTTATTTCCCCAAAAACCGTCCCCAAAACTAGATACAGAGGTTAATCTAATTTTAATTAGCAGGTTCTTAGTTGGTTGAGAATATCTACATGGATGCCACAGGTAGACTTGACTATTTTATAAGTCAGAAGTTGGAAAGGGCTTGAGCTATTAAATATAGCATTCCCAATATCAAGATAGGCTGAGCCAAAGCTACTCACAGCAGAATCACGCTGGCTGAATGGCAGGGCGGTCCAAAGGCTTGTCCCTGCGGGTCTTTCAGAAGCCTCTGAGGGTCGTTAAGAGCTATAAAGCTGCACAAAGGGGTTGCTTCAGGCGGACGCAGTCCTTCACAGCTTGTCTTTTGGAGTGCCAGGGGCTCCTTGTGTAGAAGCCATCCAGGCGGGGGCAGAACTCCAAGGCAGGAACAAACTCCATGGCAGGAGCACCCCAAGGTGGGAACCCCAAGGCAGGAAGTCCCCCCAATATTTATACCCTTCCTAGACAAAGAGCTGAGTTACCACTGCCTAGGCGCGAAGAGCACACAGCCAATCCCCAGCCGAGTCCAGTGCAGGCCCGGCTCCCCCCCTTCATGCCTGCAGGGCAGGGGTGGGGGGAACAGGTCTGTTCACACCTTTTTTCCTCTCCCATTCAAACCACAGAGGGAGAGGAATTCTGAGGTATACAGGACACTCCAGGACAACCTCTGACCTCTGTTACTTCTAAACAGGGATTTTATTAGTCACCTGTGAATGTGCACATTTTGTGTACCCTTTCATTGCTCTGATAGAAGATCTAATTCATATTAAAATCTGTACTACTAAGACCAGTAATAAAGTTGACAAACTTTACCTTTACTGGGCTGATAATCTTGTAACTGACTTAGCTGTCCTGTGTGAGTTTGTCTTAACCCCACCTACGACAAGTTCAGAGATGGTTGGGAAAGCATCTGCTACTTGAGTTGCACAATGAACACGGGAAACTACTACAACTGATGCTTATTTAACTACTTGATAGAAGCTTTGGGTTGCTTCTCCACGGTCATTATGTACAAGTTGGACAACTAGCTGAAGAAATTGAAAAGCAAAAATGCAACCAAATTGCCCAAGGAGGCGGCAGAAATTCCCTCTGGAAACATTCTGGGTCTAGTTGGATGTGACTCTGAGCAACCTGCTCTAGTGAAAGAGATGCTTGCTTATATGATCTTTAATGGTCCCTTGCAACCCAAACCAGTTTGTGATTCTATTAAAAAAAAAAACTTCATCCCTCCTATCCCATCAAACTCTATCAATCAGCTGTTTTTTCTCATTAAGTTCCAACACTGACACTGACTTCAAAGACATTATTCAAAGGGCTTAGTTTTCATACTGCTATAGAAAGAAACAGAGTGTGTATATAACTGATTGGAGTGTAAAATTAACCTACTTCTTTTCGCACTGCTTCTCCACCTTTCTGTGAAGTACAGGATCATCTTCTTTTATAAACTGCTGTGAAGCAATGTCATGTATTTTTCACATATTGTTGAGTATGTATATAAGCAAGATTTAATAAAATATCAAGATGGCTCTTTTAATTATTCATTACACAACTGTTACATCAATTTCTTACCCAAAAAAACCCACATTCAGTTATGAAGCCTCCATGAGTGTGTGCAAGTACATTCTGCTTTCACAGTCAATCAACTACACGGCTCTGAAGGATTACTTTGGGACTGCATATGCATCATATATACCACACAGAACAAGCCAAGAATGCATACTAGAAGTACCAATTGGTACCAATTGCCAGGGCCAACTAAACACCTCTTCAGCTTCCAGCTAATAGGAAGTCTGATCTGAACTGGTAGAACAAAGAGCATGGCCCTTAAGGCACATGAAAAAAAAGTCTAGTATTGCTTAGAGGAAAATACCTCAGAATTGTCTGCTTTTCTGTGTTATCATCTAGTCCTGTCCAAACTAGTTTAGTTCTCAACCTGAAGATGCACGAAAATAGAGAGATATTGGAAATACACAATACAAAGATAGATAGTAGTAACTCTCTAGCATTATATCTGGATCAGCAGCAGTTCCCAAATGTTTGGGGCATGGGGATGATTTACTTCTAATTTAGGACTCTACTTCCTGGGTTAGACCCCAGTTACACTTGCTTCACCCTACTTTGCAAACCACACTTTCAGGTGTCTCTGGGTAATTAATCTAGCTTGTTGTATTAAACAATCTCGTTGTGCACATGTATCCAGGAACACTGGAAGTCTAGCTATCATTTATCTTTTCACATATGTTCTGATGCTCTCAAGCCTGTGTCTTCATTAAGAGCTGACCATTGGGTATACTTGTTCACAAAAGTATCTATAAAAATATTTAAGTACTTTTAGAAGACACTTAAAAGAGTTTCTGAATTTCATATTAAAAAAAAAATAAATCTTTGTTTAACCTGATTCTTACAATCCAGTGTACATGGAGTCCCCTAATCTCTGAGATTGTAGCTGAGTGATGAATCATAGAATCATACAATCAACCAGGTTGGAAGAGACCTCCAAGATCATCCACTCCAACCTAGCACCCAGCCCTAGCCACTCAACTAGACCATGGCACTAAGTGCCCCATCCAGTCTTTTCTTGAACACCCCCAAGGACAGTGACTCCACCACCTCCCTGGGCAGCCCATTCCAATGGCAAATAAATATAAACTGGCAACTGGCAAATAAAATATAAACTGGCAGCTGCTTGTTGCAAACAACAAAAACTTCTATGATTAATGAAGGAGGCATGGGATTGTGAAACCTTCCTGAACTGAAGAACTACATGAGCCAGGCTGGATGAGGCCTTGAGCAACCTGCTCTAGTGGGAGGTGTCCCTGCCTATGGCAGGGGGTTGGAGCTGGATGATCCTTGAGGTCCCTTCCAACCTAAACCATTCTATGATTCTATGATGTGAATTTGTTTATGAAGAACACAACAAAAACATCGTGTGAGTGACAAAAGCAACATCCTGCAAAAGCCAGACCCACAGATGTGCTGGACTTGCTTTTATAAGGAACTAACTTAATATTATTACATTATATTACATTTATTATTATATTACATTATGTTACATTTATTATTATATTGTATAACATTTAATATTACTAATCCCAACAACTGCTTTTAGTGTTTTTATAGGGGACATTTTTTAGCTTGTGTATATCACTGAATTCTATTGGTTAAGTGGGTTAATGTGCAAGATAAGAAATAATATATAAACATCATTTTGGGCAATAAAGCAATTCTGCTTGCAGCAGTCTTTTATTTGCCACAATAAACCCTTGTTATTATGGCTTATTGCTGTCCCAGTAAAAATCGCTCTTACTGTGAACTGATTTTTTGCTTCATACATCTTTTATAATGTATTGTGCAATATGGTTACAGAAATGTTCCTGTCAAAATACTCCTGGTCAAAATGTTCCTGGTCAAAAACTCACCAGTATCTTAAAAACCCTAAAAATCCATGTGATCATGTAACTCAACAATGTAATATGTGTGCGAGGTTGGGAAAAGCCACGCGACGACCCAATATGAGCTAGCATCAAGGCTATTCAGCTTTATTGAGAGAGCATCAGGGTTCAAGTTACAGAGGAGTAATTTTCTGGTCACAGTGAGAAAAGGTGAGCATGTCCAGCATGTAGTGTGGTACATCCAAAGATTGGATTCCCCCCACCTGTGATACCTTTCATCACTTCTGGTTAAGGTGAGTAAAAGGTGACACGTCCAGTATGCAACGCGGTGCTGTTAATATCATGTTCCTCCCTACTTGCAGTTACTGCTATAGCTGAGATTTCCTCCTATCCTGGACACAGTCCCAGGGAGCTGCTTATCAGAAAGCTCAAGGCCACATTCCTTTGAGCTTCTTCACACACAGCTCTGTGACTTACTGCAGTCCCAATACTCAGACCTTACATCCAAGGCTTGATTGTACAAGCTTCTACGGACTTGTACCCCCTTTCCTTCAGCCAGTTCCCAACATATGTGTAATCTGGGCCTTTCTTTTGTTTTTGTTTTTGTTTTGCTTTTGTCTTTAGGACAGCTTTCCACAGAATTGGCCTCATTGAAAGCCAGAACAAAGCTAATGCATACACACCCAGGGTACTGTTCTATTCCCTGGAGTGGAAATATGTCAAGGTAGAAAAAAGGCAATGGAGGAATCAGCCAATGTGTTCCAGTCTGTCTTAGAAGATCATAGTAGCACAGCCAAGAATTAGTAAAGCCAACAGGTGGCATTTTTGGTCACTGTCCACAAGGGCTCAGATACTGTACTGCATTTTCTAACTGGCAAGGCAGAGATTCTGACTCAGTGTGATTACTGCTCTAAATATTAAGGTATTGGCTTTGAGTTACAGAGCTGGCCTAGTCATTGCTGCCAAGACATTAATACTCCTTGTGAACCATGAAATTGAGCCAGATTCTCCAACGTCGAAGTCAATGAAATCATTATCCATTCAAAAAAAGTGACTCTTGGCCAGGAGAGCTGCTATTCTGAGAATGTACCCCCCAAAAAAACAAATCAAATAAAAGGCAAAAATACTTTCCTATAAACACCAGTAATGAATGCAGACATGTAGATTTAAATGTTGGCAAAAAAGAAGACGAAGAAGATCAGGCCAGTAATTTTTAAGAAACTGTGAAATTGCAAAATGGAAATACAGATACAGTTTAATTCAGCCTGATGGGACATTACAGAATCTAGGCCTTTAGAAGGAGGGTCCTCATGCAAGGAGTTTAATCAGGGTAATATTGAAGATATCATATTACTTATTTATAATTAAACACATCTAATGGCCTTTTCAAGGCAAACTAATTCTCAGCAAACTCAGGTGAAGATCAATCCTGCAATTAGATCTCCTTCACTATAGCTAATAAATCTCTCAATGGTTTCACTCTTGTGTCAGAGTCCCATACTCTCTGACCTGCATCTTTCAGATACTCTCCATGAGGAAAGCTTAATGTTTTAATATTACATTCACTAATTTGAAGGTGTTGGATATTACAGGGGATTTTCACTTAGCAGAATGTGAAGCACTTTACTAAAGTCACAACACAGACACACTATAAAAGTTGCAATATACAGTTGGATCAGATTCCCACCATCAGTTCTTCTGTGCTTATTGTAATAACAATAGAGAGCCTCAGTCATTATAAGTATGTGGGCTGAAGCCAGCTCAAGTCTTGAAGTCTGCCTCTGGTCTCTTTCTTTTTAAGTTAAACTTACTTTATATAGTAGTTTAGAGCTAACACTCTAGCCAAATCCTAAATTATGAACAAGAAATAGGAACTTTCTGGACATTTTTTAGTAGAAAGTAAATAAACCAGAGGATTGGTTATCAGAACTGGAAAAGACGTTCTTGCAGTCAATTATACTGCTTGCCCACTAGATGGATTTGAGAAGCTCCTTTCTGCTTAAGGCAGAAGGCACTCGCATTCAATTACAGAATTAGAGAGTTTTGCTAAAGAGGCTTTTTGAGTATTTACTCACAAAATATTGATAATCCTGAACTCCCAGGACTAATTGCAGTTTCCAGACAGTACCCAAACAAATGCTGGGAGTAATGGGTTTAAACTGGAAAAGGGGAGATTTAGACTGGATGTTAGGGGGAAGTTCTTTACAGTAAAGGTGGTGAGACACTGGAACAGGTTGCCCAGGGAGGTTGTGGATGCTCCCTCCCTGGAGACGTTTAAGGCCAGGCTGGATGAGGCCTTGAGCAGCCTGCTCTAGTGGGAGGTGTCCCTGCCTGTGGCAGGGGGTTGGAGCTGGATGATCCTTGAGGTCCCTTCCAACCAATTCTATGATTCTATGATAGTTGTTAAGAAGTAGACATACCCTTGTTTTCCTTTCACAGCCTGTAATCTAGTCCTTCTCACCAAAACATTCTAGCTAGGCTCAAACTAGCACAATCCACCCCTGTCTACTTCACTCAGAGTATTGCTGAGAACTCTCTGGTCTAATCTAAAGTGTTGGGGGGGGCAGGGGATACCCAAACCACCACACTAAGCATGCCCAGTGTGTGAAGGCTTAATGCCTGTTCCCTGGCAAACTTGAGCAAGGTAATTTCCAGGTAGACAAGCCAGGACATGTTTAGGCCTACTTTGGCCTTCCACACCACCACCACCACCATATAACCATATAAAAAGTCATGAATATTATGCAGGTTCTTATGTTCTGTTGAGAATATCTTCAGATACGGTACAAATAGTTTGAGGAACAGTACCTAGGAAAAGGTGAATCCACAAGCAGTGAATATCCCCACTAACAAGAGGCAGGCTTTCCCCAGAGACTCTAGGAAATATTTCAGTGTTTGTTCAAGAAGCAGCATTGTTAGCTATGAGGATTCCTCTTACAGTCTCCTTTTTGGAAAGCTTTCCAGAAATGCTGTTATAGTCCACAGATGTGATGCAAAAAGCCAGATGAAGGAGAGCCAGCGAGAGTGCTTTGCAGTAAGGGAAATGCTTCATAGCAAAGGAAGAATTCTTCACTGTTTTAATACCTCCTGGCTAATTGCTGTCACAGAGAGAAGTGGGAAGTTCAGCCTGTAGCACCCCGGGCTTATATTCTGACATGTGTCTTGGGGAATGGTCCACGTGTCCATGACCACAAGCATAAGAGGGACAGGCTCCTTCTCCTGCCCCTTTCCCAAGTTTTTATCTTTCCCCCATCCTGACTCCTTGAGGAGTAAGGGGAAAAGAAAGGGTTTGAGTGCACTACCACAGGAAGTCACACTAAAGAGCTAAGAACTCCTGCTGAAAAATTAAGAAATTGCTGACAGATGTAAAAACCAGGCAGCTGTGCCTTGGATATTATGAAAGGAAGTCCCTCCCTAGGAATTTCCTAGGAGAGGAGTGCAAGGAATTTTCTGGGTTTTGTAATAGTGCAAAGCTGCAATAAATGGACCCTGGAATTATTGCCTTGCTCTAAATGACAGAGTAGGAAATCTGCTACAAATAGTACCTTCCTTTATTTCTACACTGACCTAATACTCCTGAGAGATAAAAACAAAACAAAACAAAACAAAAAAAAAAAAGAAAAAAAAAAGGCAAAAAAACCCAAACAAACAAACAAAAATCCAAATCCAAACCCAAACCAACTAAACAAACAAAAAATTTCCACACTGAAATTCAAGACTATTTGTTTGGATAGCAGTGGGGAAAGCAGTGGGGAACATAGGAATCTAATGATTAACTGCTTTCTCAGTTGTTTAGTATGATTTCTTACTGCTGCAAGAAACTGAGGAAGGTGAGGGGTGATGACCAGTTCCTTATGTTTGTAGATTGGTATGAATTAAACTTGACTTTTTTTCAGGTTTTACCATACCCTCCAAATAGATCACTAAAAATTAGAGAGACAGGGAACTGCAAGAAGGAATTCAGAACAGACCACCCTTTACCCTTCAATCTATGCTATTGAACACCCAGGAATTCAGCAGAGAAATTATGCACATAAGGCTTTCACAACTTCATTTACTGACTCTTGAAGCTCTCTTTTATTCACATGCAATTAGAAATAACTTGCAATAGGAATTTTCAGTGTGCATGGACGACCAACAATTTGTTTACAGCAGTGGAGAAATCCTTCAAATAAAGTCTGGAATTCAGAAATTTAGAAAATGAATAGATAAGGAAACTGCATTTATTTACTCATTGTACAGAGACCAGAAGTTTCCACATCACACCAGATGAAAGTACATCAGACAGTTAAAACACATCCAGTCTTCTGTTGCAGAACTTTAAAAAGGTGTTAAACAATGAATCGTAGAATCATAGAATCAGCCAGGTTGGAAGAGACCTCCAAGATCATCCAGTCCAACCTAGCACCCAGCCCTAGCCACTCAACTAGACCATGGCACTAAGTGCTCGATCCAGGCTTTTCTTGAACACCCCCAGGGTTGGCGACTCCACCACCTCCCTGGGCAGCCCATTCCAATGCCAATCACTCTCTCTGGGAAGAACTTCCTCCTAACATCCAGCCTATACTTTCCCCAGCACAACTTGAGGCTGTGTCCCCTTGTCCTGTTGCTGGTTGCCTGGGAGAAGAGACCAACCCCCACCTGGCTACAACCTCCTTCAGGGAGTTGTAGACAGCAATGAGGTCCCCCTTTAGCCTTCTCTTCTCCAGGCTAAACAACCCCAGCTCCCTCAGCCTCTCCTCATAGGCTTTGTGCTCCAGGCCCTTCACCAGCCTTGCTTTCACACTGAAAATCTTTGCAGTAAATGAGATTTTGATCCTGACATTAGCTCCTTGGTATAGAAAAACAGACTCTGCTGTTCCTAAGATTGCATTCATGTAAAAATAACTAATGTAGACTTGTCCTCTTTGTTTCTTAGGGTCTCCTTTTAACTAATGAGCCATATCTGAAAAGTTATATCTACCTCCACCTTTTCAATAAATGCATAGCTTTTGGATATGATATCTCTGCAATTAACTTATTCATTCTTGTGCTATTTGACGGTAGCACTTAAATGCAATCTATCATTGACAAAACTGTAGATAATAACTCTGGGAGAACAGGACATCATCATTCTTTTTGCTATAAGGATGAAAGAAAAGGAGAGAGATGTAATTAATTACATTGGACACTATATAGTCTTCAGAGCAGCTATAACAGGTTAGTTGGTCTGATGCCAGATTAGTGAACATCTAAGATGAAAGCAGATAGTGTTGATGAGAGTAATACAGTAATGTACCTTCAGGTTACTTTGCACGCACTCTCTACTCAATTCTGGTTTTATTACTGAAAGCATATGGTACTTTGTATGTGGAAAAATATTGACAATTTACAATATCTATTTTTTTTTGAGGTATTTCTTCGGTAAAACATGCTAAGTATTTTTCTCAGGCAGACTTTCTTATGAACCACAGACTTCTTCCTGCACACATCAAATAAAATCAACAAAGCAGTGAGTCATTAAAAAGTAAGTCTCTTGGGTGTTAGAAACAAATTATTTAGGTACATCATAGCAGCTTTTTAGTTTTCCACAAAAAATTAAGCATCGATAGGAAGGGTTAGACCTGATGGGTGCTCTTAAATTGTTAGGAAATAAAGGAAGGAAGGAAATGTTCTAAATATCAATCATTATAGTTAATAGTTTTTTAGAAGATGTATCTTCTCCATCCCTGGAAATGTGATGGAGCAGCTCATTCTGGAGGCCACATAAAAAAACAGAGGGTTATCAAGAGTAGCCATCCTGGATTTACCAAGGGAAAATCTTGCTAATCTGATATCCTTCTATGAATGCATGACCACATGGATAGATGAAGGCAGAGCAGTGAATATCATCAATCTTGCCCATCTCCCACAACATCCTCCTAGGTAAACTCAAGAAAAAAGGGTTAAATGACTGGACTATGAGGTGGATTGGTAATTGACTTGACAACAGACTTCAGAGAGTTGTGACCAACGGTGCAGAGTCTGGTTGGAAGCTTCGGGCCAGTGGTGTTCCCCAATGATTAGTACTGGGTACAGTTTTGTTCAATATCTTCATCAGTGACCTGGATGTGGGGACTGAGTGTACCCTCAGCAAGCTTGTTGATGATACAAAAATAGGGATAGAGGTAAGGGTCTGCCTGACACACTGGAAGGTTGTGCTGCCATCCAATGAGATCCAGATAAGCTAGAGAACCGAGTGAACACTTCAGCACTTGATGCTGGTAGGTACACATCAGGCACATGAAATTTTACTGTTCAAAGTACCAATTGGTCAACAGATGCCTGAGGTATGAAAAAAATACCTCTGATGTTAGATTTATATGTGACCCAATTATTTCTCCTTCTTCCCTGTAAGTCAGTTTGAGAGATTCTGCATTAAAAATTAACTCAGTGCAACAATCACCAAGTTGCTGTTTTAAGTCCACAACTGCACACTTTCACATGGCACCTTAGGATGTATATCCCATAGCATATGATTGTAGTTTGTTGTGAAGTTTTTGCTTAGTGTTTCAGTTGTACTCTGTTTCAATATATCCCAACCTCACATCATCAAGAATATTAATTTCTCACTGCTAAGCTTAGTTCAGTAATGTCAAAACATTGAGCAAAGTGTGTCCTAAAATAGATAATTGAAAATTTTCAGTAGATATTTAATTCTGGTGTCAACTTTTCTTATGTTGGCATCTTCAGCTTTATGACTTAATGCAATTAATTTTTACTGATCTACTATCTCATGTGACATTTCTTTCAAAGGAGATATTATCTGGTTAATTATTCCACAATGGAAATTACTCTTTCTGGCTTGCTAATATATTTCTTGTTAATGTTGTAAGAACATGGAATGCAGTGGAAAATGAAAAACCTCAGTGGGATCTTTTTTCTTATTTCTTTAAATGAAGAAATATTGCTGATATAAAAATAATAATAGCCAAAAAAAAAAAAATAGCCACTCACTTTGCTGATAAAACACAATCTTCACCATTTACCATGGTAAACATCTGGAAGTATGTTTATCTAGATACAACCTGTTGCATGATGTATTATCAGACATTTACCTGCTTTCAAGCAGTACTTGACATAAAACCTGTCAGCTATAAAAAGAATTTTTTTTTTGTCATGTGAATGATAGATTTGGAAGAATTTCACATTGAAAACACCACCTGCTCATAAAGACATAATTCAGACTTCTTTCAAATGAATAAATCCACTGATGTGGCTGTTAAGATGTGTCTTGTTGTGACTGACATATCGCTCACATTTAAAATGTCAAATCTCTCATGTGTCTTGATTGAGGTAATCTTAATGTGAGATACTTGATTTGTTTTTTTTCTGTTATTCAATCAAGATAAGGCCATGCAAAGTGAATAGCCAGCTTTTTAAAGCATTGCCTAGAGACAGTAGTAATGGGTACGTCTTGTACCATGGTCTGCATGTGTTGTCTCTGCCTGTTTATTATTGTATCTTTCAGATGAGTCATTTACATCTCTGCTGTACATCCAAAATCTGCCTTTTCCTTGTGGAAAGAACATAGTACAGTGATTTTTCAACTGTCTACAAAACTGCCTTCCAACCATGGAAAGCAGTTTTGTAGACAGTCATCTAGACCATGGCAATAAATGCCTCAGCCAGTCTCTCCTTGAACACCTCCAGGGATGGTGACTCCACCACCTCCCTGGGCAGCCCATTCCAATGCCAATCACTCTCTCTGGCAATAACTTCCTCCTAACATCCAGCCTATAGTTCCCCCAGCACAACTTGAGACTGTGTCCCCTTCTTCTGTTGCTGGTTGCCTGGCAGAAGAGACCAACCCCCACCTGGCTACAACCTCCCTTCGGGTAGTTGTAGACAGCAATGAGGTCCCCCCTGAGCCTCCTCTTCTCCAGGCTAAACAACCCCAGCTCCCTCAGCCTCTCCTCATAGGGTTTGTGTTCCAGACCTTTCACCAGCTTGGTTGTCCTTCTCTGGACACATTCCAGCACCTCAACATCTCCCTTGAACTGAGGAGCCCAGAACTGGACACAGCACTCAAGGTGTGTCCTGACCAGTGTTGAGTACAGGGGCAGAATAACCTCCCTTGTCCTACTGGCCACACTGTTCCTGATCCAGGCCAGGATGCCACTGGCTCTCTTGGCCACCTGGGCACACTGCTGGAAGTTTCCATATATCTTGTGGTTTTCTTAAAATAATGCCCAATCAGAAAATCAACTGGAAAAATTACTGTGTAAGAGTGACCTTTTACTTATTCATTAGTTTGCTTATTTATTTGCTTATTTATTTATTCCTATATGGAGAGACTTAGAAGATGAATTTGAGGTTGCCATTCTGCATTGTCTGTGACTCAGGAGCTACAGTATATCCATGACGGAATGCTACTGTCTGCCAGTTCTCTTTTTTGGAGGGAGGATAGGTATCAGGGTGTCCTACACTTTGACTGAACAAAATGAGGTCAGTGGTATCACCTTTTCACACAG
Organism: Tricholaema leucomelas; assembly: GCA_013400475.1. Taxonomy (NCBI): domain Eukaryota; kingdom Metazoa; phylum Chordata; class Aves; order Piciformes; family Lybiidae; genus Tricholaema lacrymosa; species Tricholaema leucomelas. The sequence continues at coordinate 12,873 of WAAF01014711.1, forward strand.
GAAAAAGATAATGCTGTAAGGCTGTGAAAAGTGTGTGAGAAAATGGGGTTGGTATCAAAAAAGGATTCCTGTTAGTAAGATGAGCAGCCCAAAGGATTCCCTGCTGCATTTAGTTTGTTTCCAATGATAAAAAATGGTGCTGCCATCTCTGGATTTTGCCCTGGAAAGGCTTCTTTTATCTTTGTTTCCATTTCTAACTGAGGCTGTAATTTATGCTTTTGTCATTGTGGAAGTGGGACTTACTTTCCCACTGAATTACTTCCTTTGTGTTTAGTGAAGAAGTGACGCACAATATGAAGAAGTTAGAATAGAAAGGAGACTCAGATCTTGATTCCTCTTGTGAAGTTTACTTGAAGATAGCTTTGCTCAGAAATAGATAAAAGGGTTGTTTTTTTTCTAGGTGCATAATTAATCCGCAGCTTCTATTGCCAGAAGGCAGCACTGAGGAAAAGTCAGAAGGATTTAAAGATAACTAAAGGAAGTATAGGCTGATGTTAGGAGGAAGTTCTTCATAGAGAGAGTGATTTGCCATTGGGATGGGCTGCCCAGGGAGGTGGTGGAGTCACCGTCCCTGGAGGTGTTCAGGAAAAGACTGGATGAGGCACTTAGTGCTATGGTCTAGTTGACTGGATAGGGCTGGGTGCTAGGTTGGACTGGATGATCTTGGAAGTCTCTTCCAACCTGGTTGATTCTATTCTATTTTTTTAGAGAGTAAGGTAATATTTTCTACAGGTTGTTTGGTTTTGTTTTGTTCTGTTTGTTTGTTTGTTTTTTAAGAAAGATTAAACTGTTCTTTAAAGTATAAGCCAACCATTGGGCTGGTCAAAGAGGAAACTCATTATGAGGGTAAATTAATTCTTAGCAGCCTGCAAAAGGGCTTTCTAACCTTGACATGATCCATATCATACTGGTCACTATCAAAACAAGGCTCTCCTTTTAAAATATGACTTTAAGCAGACATAGAATCATAGAATCATAGAATCATAGAATCATAGAATCAACCAGGTTGGAAGAGACCTCCAAGATCACCCAGTCCAACCTAGCACCCAGCCCTATCCAGTCACCTAGACCATGGCACTAAGTGCCTCATCCAGGCTTTTCTTGAACACCTCCAGGGACGGCAACTCCACCATCTCCCTGGGCAGCCCATTCCAATGCCAATCACTTTCTCTATGAAGAACATCCAGCCCATACCTCCAGGGATGAATTCTAAATAAGAGTACTGAATAAATCCTGTTAATATCAAACGGAAAGCATTAGAGTTTGTAACAGAAAGGCTTGAGTCAACATCTGCCCGTGGTGAGCTAGGATCTACACAAGGGGAGACTTTTATTATTACACACACACAGAGCCCTTAAGCTGATTTCAATTAAAAGGAGAAAGGAGTGAATAATGAAGAAAGAAAGACAGCACACTCATTCCAGGGAAATGTCAGCAGTTGGCTGCTACTGTTTCTAAAGAATATTAGGAGCATTTCTTGTGTTTAATCTTCCATCTCTGCTACTGAGCCACACGCTTTGTTTGCAAAATGAATGGGTGCCACAATATCTGATAGCCTTGAATTGTTCTTAGAGAAGAAAAGGAATATTTAAAGTTTGTCAAGCCACAATAGTTCAAGCAATGCTTCAACATGAACAGAGAAACGTTGAATTTTATCACTTCAGACTGAAAAGAGAGCGTGAGAGCTATTGAATTTTGTTAGCTACATAGTGTGAAGATTTCATAGGATCACAGAATCATAGAATCATAGAATGGTTTAGGTTGGAAGGGACCTCAGAGATCATCTAGTTCCAACCCCCTGACATAGGCAGGGACACCTCCCACTAGAACAGGTTGCTCAAGGTCTCATCCAGCCTGGCCTTAAACACCTCCAGGGAGGGTGCAGCCACAACCTCCCAGGCAACCTGTTCCAGTGTCTTACCACCTTCATTGCAAAGAACCCTTTCCTAATATCTACCTTAAATCTCCCCTCTGTCTGTTTAAACCCACTGCCCCTCATCCTGTCACTACAAGACCTTGTAAATAGTCCCTCCCCAGCCATTCTGTAGGCCCCCTTCAGATACTGGAAAGCCACTATAAGTTTTCCTTGAAACCTTCTCTTCTCCAGGCTGAAGAGCCCCAACTCTCATAGCCTGTCCTCATAGCAGAGCTGCTCCAGCCCTCTGATCAGCTTTGTGGTCCTCCTCTGGACTCACTCCAACAGTTCAATGTTCTTCTTGTTTTGGGGGCTCCAGAACTGCACACAGTACTCCAGGTGGGGTCTGATGAAAGCAGAGTGAAGGGAGAGAATCACCTCCCTTGCCAAGCTGTCCACGCTTCTTTTGATGCAGCCCAGGATATGGTTACTATCTGGGCTGCTGTACACACTGCCTGCTCATGTTGAGCTTTTCATCAACCCAGACCCTCAGGTCCTTTTCCTCAGGGCTGCTCTCCAGCCATTTGCCACCCAACCTGTATTTGGGCTTGGGATTGTGCTGACCCAGATGCAGGACCTTACACTTGGTCTTGTTTTCATGAGGTTGGCCTGGGCCCACCTCTCCAGCCTGTTCAGGTCCCTCTAGATGGCATCCCTGCCCTCTAGCAAGTCGACTGTGCCACACAGCTTGATGTCATCTGCAAACTTGCTGAGGGTGCACTCAATTCCTCTCTCCATATCACTGACAAAGATGTTAAACAGCACTGTTCCCAGCACTGACCCCCAGATGATGCCACTTGTCACTAATCTCCAGGTGGACATTGTGCCATTGATCACCACTCCCTGTATGCCACCATCCAGCCAATTCTTCATCCAGCAGTGCTCCACCCATCAAGTCCATGTTTTTCCAGTTTGGTGACCAGGATGTCATGTGGGACAGAGTCACATGTCTTACTCAGGACCAAGTAGATGATGTCAGTTGCCCTTCCCTTGTCCACTGTTGCTGTGACTTCATCATAAAAAGCCACTAAATTTGTCAGGCATGATTTGCCCTTGATGAAGCCATTGCTGGTTACCACCAATCACCTCTGCTTTGTTTTCTGTTTGCCTTAGCAGAGCCTTCAGGAGGATTTGCTTATTTCACATATGAGAAACATAGTACTAAAAAATTATCTGAGGAACATACTTGTTTGCATAGCCAAAGACATGTTCAGGCTCAAGATAATACAATTTTAATTCAGAGATACTTTATGCTACAAGTTGCTTCTAAGTAAATGCATCAATTGTATGAAATTATTGTCATGGTTTTGGAGCAGAACTGCTACAAACCTTAGACAAATAACGTTATGAATACAGGCTCTATATACAGTGTGTGAAGGATCAAGAGTATTATTAAAACATATCTACCTCTTGCAGGTAGAGACACTGTCATTCTGGATTTTCAGACAAGGAATTAAGGGATTAAATTCAATCACATCTGTTCATCACTAACTTCCTCAAGTTCAGTCTCAGAGGGTGCATAAATCTGTTGCAGAACAGAAGAGAGTCTCAGCCAAGGAGATTAAGTGACTTGACTTTTTAACAGAGATAGAACTACAGGATGTTTCTTTTCCAGCATAAATGTTATCAGAAGATTATTTTATCAGAAGGCCATGCTTTATGCTTTGTGTCTCCTCTGTTCCAAAGGCTGAGGGTCAGATTCTGAGGTGTAAATCAGTACATTCACAATGATTTAAAAAGTGTAGTGCTTTTATAAGATAGAGCTCATCCAAGTTTGCCCTTATAATTTGAAATCTAACAAGTTTATGCTTTCAAGTCATAAGCAGACTATAACACCTGATAAATAATACACTTCTTTTTGAGGTGGTATAGACAGAAACAGTGTCTCATTTATTAATAGAAGACACAGTTAAAATGAAATATTTTTAGTTCACCTTTCATTTGAAGATAATGATCCTTGTAATCTGACCAGAGACAAAGGAACCCATACGTATTGCACCTATATATAATGATTCATATCTCCTTTTGATACATCCAGAAGTAATTGTATGCCTCTGCTGATGTGCAAACGGCTTCTTCCATGGTCCTTAGTTTTCTGATTACTTTGTAATGAAATGAATCTGTTCTTTGCAAGCTGTAGTGACTGCTGAACTAGCAAGGTAGGAAATGCATATTCAAGTTGTTCTGTATTAAAAGTTTGTTTCAAATTATGGTAAGAATACCTGTGCCCTGTATACACTTAAAAAAATAGTGCTACTTACAGATTTGGCTAAATCTGTTGCCAAATGGTTGGTCCATTCATTTTGTCTGATAATCTAGGCAAGATATTTGAGTCAAAATGCTGAAGTGACAGTTTTGCTTTACTCAGTGGTTGATTGTAATGGGTTTTTACTTCCCATGCAAAATTACATCATCTAAATGTCACACTAACTATCTTTAAAACTCTGTTTTATTCTTTTCTAGTAGCCTTCTTGATGGATAATATTTGTGCTCATTTTGAGTCCGTGTCTAAGATACGCAGTTCATCCTAGGCACTGGCACCGTAAGTGGTCACCAGCTGAGTTAGTGTGAAATAATAGGATTCACAAATGCTCATACAATTATAGAATCAGAAAAGTGGTAGGGGTTGGAAGATACCTCTGAGGTCATCAAGTCTGACATTTCTGCCAAAACAGGATCACCCAGGGGAGGTCACACAGTGTAACGGTTTAAAGCAACACCTACAGGTTAACCTGCCTGCTCCCCCAACACAGAAGTGAGGGAGAAGTAACACACAAAACTCAGGGCTGAGTAAAGAGATAAGAGTTTAATATGACATAAAGTAACCAAAAATAAAAGCCAAACACAGTGTGCTACCCAACTCACCCATCTCACCACCATGCCTGCAGAAAGAATCCAGCACCCAAAGAATCCAGAAGCAGCAACTGGAAGAGGAAGTCTCCCATGTTACAGTCTGAACTTCCAGCCTCGTAATACTTTGCTGCAGCCAGCACTTTCACTTTTGAAGCTGGCATGAGGCTGGATGCTATGAATAGCAGCAGACTAAAACTCAACCTATGACACAAAAACATTTCCAGATGGGTCTTGAAAGTCCCTAGAGAAGGAGATTCCACAACCACTCTGACAGCCTGTTCAAGTGGTTGGGTTTCTGTTTGCCTGTTTGTTTTTGTTGTTGGGGTTTGTTTGGTTTTTGGTTGATTGGTTGTTTTCCTTTCTCCACTTTGTGTTTTTTTACCTCCAAGTTACAAGTGTCATTACTGTCAATGTGTACCATCATCAATTGTCCTGATGAAGCAGAAACTTTGAAAGACACTTCCTTACCAAACTCTTTTTGAGATCTTTTTAGATGTTTAATTCTTTCACATACTTGAAGGGGCATCTTGAGCATTTTTTAGTACTGATAACTCAGTCAGTCACAGCACTTTGAGGTCACGTCTAACATCTCAAAGTTTTCAGACATCTTGTTTAAACTTAGAAAACCGGAGACTGAACTTTAGTCATTATCATGTTTACAGTATTAATACAGTACTTCTTTCACTGAAGATTAAATTCATCTAAATGTCTCAAGAAAATTCGCTCTTGTTTCATGTTTGTTTGGGTTTTAATTGTTTCTACTAGCTCAGAGTGTCTTTTGATAGCACAGGAAGAACTGTGGGGGTTTTTGCTACAAATACTTCTATGTACCATCTGACTCACCCAGTAAATGTTTTCTTGTGTTCCCTTGAAAAATGTTGATCACATTCAGCTCTGAATTCAGTCACTTAAATGTTAGTCTTAATAAAACAACTGTTTATACATTAGCTAAGGATCCAAGCCCCCTAACAGTGTAGCTATGACAGTCTGTATGTCTTCATGAAACAAGCATTTACATTTGGACAGCTCAGCAAACTGCTTTTCAGAGTCCAGCTATCCTTTAAGTCTAAGAAAAGAAATTCAAAGTAAGAATAGAATGGAATGGAATGGAATGGAATAGAATAGAATAGAATACAATACAATACAATCAACCAGGTTGGAAAAGACCTCCAAGATCATCCAGTCCAACCTAGCACCCAGCCCTAGCCAGTCAACTAAACCATGGCACTAAGTGCCTCATCCAGGCTTTTCTTGAACACCTCCAGGGACAGTGACTCCACCACCTCCCTGGGCAGCCCATTCCAATGCCAATCACTCTCTCTGGCAACAACTTCCTCCTAACATCCAGCCTGTATTTCCCCTGGCACAGCTTGAGACTGTGTCCCCTTGTTCTGTTGCTGGTTGTCTGAGAGAAGAGACCAGAGACTAATCTTCAAAAGAAAGAAGAATGGAAAGAAATATTCTTTGAAATCTCAAGGAAAGCTTTATTGTCCTTTTAGTTCTCTTCTAACAAATTAATAAAAAATTATCTCTGTGTGCACCTGCATTAAGTATTACTGAATTATTTCCAGTATGACACAGTGAAAATTTTACTTGTAGTCTTTGATTAATTTGTCATATTTGCTTTGTTCTGATATTGAAAATTATATTTTTTTTTCTTAATTAGTAGAATGACATCTTAAAGAATGAATTATTCTGGTTGTGAAAATACATTATTATTAAACGAAGTAGCAGAAATAGGTTGGATATTTAATATTTTCATTCACGGTGTAAAAATTACCATACCTTTAGTTATTCAAATCAGTAAGTAACAAAGCATATAATTGCCCAAATTTAGCAGCTAATTTGAATGTTTCCTTTTAAAAATGTGGGTATTCTAGAGTCGGGGGAAAAAAAATACTCTTCTAGGCTCTCACCTTAAAAAACAAGCCAAAAAAAACAAAACCAATAGCTGACATCTGAAGTAGAGAAAGAGAGGAAGAAATGTTCTTTGAAGCAACTGTATTCCACTATTAGAAGGAGCCAGAAGTGTGCCCAGGTGGCCAAGAGAGCCAATGGCACCCTGGCCTGCATCAGGAACGGTGTGGCCAGCAGGAGTAATGGTGTGCCCCTGTACTCTGCACTGGTTAGACTGCACCTTGAGTACTGTGTCCAGTTCTGGGCCCCCCAGCTTAAGAGGAACTTTGAGATGCTTGAACGTGTCCAGAGAAGGGCAACGAGGATGGTGAGAGGCTTTGAGCACAAGCCCTACAAGGAGAGGCTGAGGGAGCTGGGGTTGTTTAGCCTGGAGGAGGCTCAGGGGAGACCTTATTGCTGTCTACAACTACCTGAGGGGTGGTTGTAGCCAGGAGGAGGTTGCTCTCTTCTCTCTGGCGGCCAGCGCCAGAACAAGAGGACACAGCCTCAAGCTACGCCAGGGGAAATTTAGGCTTGAGGTGAGGAGAAAGTTCTTCACTGAGAGAGTCATTGGCTACTGGAATGGGCTGC
>WAAF01014711.1:20919-33115 GCA_013400475.1 Tricholaema leucomelas
GCGACTCCACCACCTCCCTGGGCAGCCCATTCCAGTGTCCAATGACTCTCTCAGTGAAGAACTTTCTCCTCACCTCGAGCCTAAACTTCCCCTGGCGCAGCCTGAGGCTGTGTCCTCTTGTTCTGGCGCTGGCCATCTGAGAGAAGACAGCAACCTCCCCCTGGCCACAACCACCCCTCATGTAGTTGTAGACAGCAATAAGGTCACCCCTGAGCCTCCTCTTCTCCAGGCTAAACAATCCCAGTAGTATTAAGATAATGTATTATTTGGTACCCTCCATTTTTTTTCTGTTCAAAATTAGCTTTACAATCTGGACACAATGTAGAGATTAAATTGGATTTAATGGTTAATGATATAATGGTTTAATGGTCTTGTGGAATTTCTGGTAATTATTCAAATGCATTGGAGTATTTTTTAATACAGAATACACAAAATCCTATCTCTTGTGTTATTTCAGAGCTTTCTAGAAAACCCATCATCTCTCTATAACTGGCATGTAAAGCAGTGGCTAAAACAGTAAAGGAGACTGCTAATGCAGCTTTTGCATTTTAAAAGCTTGGCTGTTTCACAAATATGAGAGGTATGATGCTTCTCTGAGAATACTTGCTCAGTAATTTGCAGTAACAAGTTTGATTTTTCAGCTCTGCTTGGCATAATAGTTACATGTTTCTGCTTGCCTGCGAGCTTCATTACATTTTCTGACAATGCCAGCTAGCTCACTGTAAATTGTTGATCATCATTCAATCTTGAAACAAGCTTGAAAGGTGATTCAGATATAAGTACTGACCTCCAGAGAGCACCACTTGTTAAGTACCTTGTGCTAGTTTGAAGCTAGCTAGAATGATTTGGTGAGGGCTAGATTACAGGCTGTGAGGGGAAAACAATGGTAATCTACTTCGTTCATAGGCTTGCTGAGATGTATAAGAAACAAAAGCAAACCATAGATTAGGGAGTCTCGCTTCTGCTGGGGGACTGGCTGAGCTGCATCTCTCTCTCTAACCTCACCCTCCCTTTTTGACTAATCCACTTTGCTTCCTAACCTGCCCTGGCCAAACCTCCATTCTTCCTTGGGACTGGGGTACGGTTGAGAGGGGTAGGGGGAAGGTGAAGGGGAGGTTGAGAGCCCCTCCTGGGGACTCAGGTTTCTGGGAGGGCTGTTGTGTTCCTGTATTACCTTTTACCTTGTATATTTCTGTCTATAACTGTATATACTGTAACTATCTGCTTGTAAATTGTGCCAGCTGTAAATATAAGCTTCATTCAATTTCCAGAGCCGGCTGAGTCTATTCTGGGTGATTTCTAAAGTGGGGGGGGGGAACACCCAAACCATCACATACCTCCAACTAGACTTTGTGCCACCAATCCCAGTGCTCAGAGTTTTAGCCTTCAGTCAGTTTTCAGTCTGCCCCACCACCCATCAACTAAACCCACACTTCCTAAATTAGCCTACAAGGATAAAATAACAAAATATTTCCTTTCGATTCATGCATGTTCTATATCCAGTAGTTGAAATTTCAAGCTCTTCTTTATTCTTTTAGTTGGAATATAATACTACAACATGACTTTCTTTCCTGAGGAATTTTTACTGTGATATTTGAAGGCAATGTAATAACTATGTATGTTTAGAAATATCTTCAATGACACAGTGGTTTGACTTCTTTCCAACTGTTTTAGAAGACTGAATGTATGGATTTTTAAAGTAGTTTTTTCTAGAAGGTGGGTTTTGTTTCATTTTCTTAATGCCAGACATGGCTTCACAAATTTTCCTTTATATTTACCATTCTTAGAGTTAAGTAGAAATAATTAAAACCTAAGCTTGAAAGGTTCTGTACTTTAAAAATGTTATTTTTAATTCCAGGTTTAAAAACTTCTGAAAATAAGGAGATTTAAATACCAATTGTAGCCATTTCCCATAAAGTTTATTTAATCAAAACATATTTTTTCTTTGCAAGAATAAGGCTTTGTCTCTGATGGCTATTTGTTTTGCTCTTAATGTTGACCCACCAGCTGTTTGCCAAAATAAGAGGCTGAGGGAGCTGGGGTTGTTTAGCCTGGAGAAGAGGAGGCTCAGGGCAGACCTCATTGCTGTCTACAACTACCTGAAGGGAGGTTGTAGCCAGGTGGAGGTTGGTCTCTTCTCCCAGGCAACCAGCAATAGAACAAGGGAACATAGTCTCAAGTTGTGCCAGGGGAAGCATAGGCTGGATGTTAGGAGGAAGTTGTTGGCAGAGAGAGTGATTGGCATTGGAATGGGCTGCCCAGGGAGGTGGTGGAGTCACCGTCCCTGCAGGTGTTCAAGCAAAGCCTGGATGAGGCACTTAGTGCCATGGTCTAGCTGACTGGATAGGGCTGGGTGCTAGGTTGGACTGGATGATCTTGGAGGTCTCTTCCAACCTGGTTGATTCTATGATTCTATGATAAGAATAATATACAATTCTTTAGAGAAGAAATAACAGTTAGACAGGAAAGTTGAGACTCAATGATATTTAATCATGCCTGTAATAAAACCCTGATCCTGTTAATGAGAATAATGTGAACTGATGCCTGATTCCATAGGCCTGGAATGTTGTTGTGTAAATGAAGGTTTTAGGCCTTGTAATTTTCAAAGACAGCCCACAACCCAATTCCAGATTTGAGTTTTTTCTGCACAGACTGTTCCTTCTCAGCATAATGAGATGTCAAAGATTTTAGAGGTTGAGATTTGTGCTTAGCAGCAGTAATAAACACATATATTTGCTGCAGATTAAATTGTTGTGATAAAGCAAAATCTCTGCGTTTGTTTTTTTTTTATTCTTGATTTTTTGGAGAGGTTTCTTAGAGAGTCAGCATTCAACTAATCTACAAAAGTGAAAGCTTTCCTGAAAGCAGATAAGGAACACTTCACCAACTTCCCCCAACCCTGTTTACTTAAATCACATCTAAATGCAAAGTCGTGGTATTATCCCAACAGTGTCTAAGAGCAGAGTGATTCCAACTTTCTTACAAACTGCATTTTGAAGTGTGAGGACAACAGTGAGAATACAGAACCCCTAACTGTGGGAAGAACAGAATGGCTACCTCTAGCAATTTAGACCTGTCTGAGTTCTTGCTGCTGTTGCTGTTGTTGTTTTGGGGGGTTGTTTTGTTTTTCTTGGGGGATGCTGATGTTATTTGTTGTTGGGTTGTCTTTCATGCAGTCACGTCTATCAGTTTTGAACATCATTCCACTGATTCCCAGAGCTGTTTTCTGTGCCCTTCCTACACTCATTCAGTATGAATTCCCAGAGCTTGCCAAACACATCCATAAAACCTCTCACACAATATGCAACCAGTGGTTGCTTTCTTATGACAGAATTGCTGCTCCGTTTGGTATAATCCATCATATTGATCTGTGCTGAACAGGCAGCCAATTTAGATGACTAGTGGAAAAAAATGGTGAAATCAAGATATTTGAAAGCATCTAATTGCAGGCTGCAGGAACAGTTTACCCTTTTTTTATTGCATTTTGAAGCCCCCCACCCACATCTGGAGAATCTACAGAATTTAGTTTGACATATATAAGATGAAAAAAAAAAAACAGTCTAAATTAGCTAAATTCTTAGACTAAATAAGGCTTTCTCCTGCATGTGCAGCATGTCCCAAAACATGCAACCTGTCCTCTTCTGAAAAATACCCAGGAATGATTTTAAGGGTAGCACAGGCCAGCAGCTGTTCTCAATCAGCAGTATAGATGAGCTCATAGTACTATGGAGGAAGTGAGTTTAACATTACAGACACGAACCATAATATAGCAGTTGAAGTCAAGATAGTAATGCACGTTTTGTCTCTTAAAGGTGTGATGGAGTTGAGTTCAGGCATTAATGGCTACTAAAGACTGTGGACCAGAGACCTCACTTCATCTGTCAGGCAGTTTTCTCCAGATCAGATGAGGCTGTGGATATATGTGTATACCTGTGCTGGTGTTACACTAAAAGCAAAATTACAGCAGAACACTACTCCATGTGGTCTGAAAAATTCCACAGACCTAACTTTTTATCCTCACATGACAGCAAATGCATCTTGTATTAGAGCTCTATTCAGTTGCAAATAAACCATCTTGATTTCATCAGTGCTCATCTACATTATAGAACTGAATGAAGTACTCTCTTATTCCTACCTCTAATCCAAACTGCAGGATTAGCAGCAATTCATTGTCCATAAAATAAGTTGTCAGCACTGCCAAATAGCTTCTGCACTTCTCCAAAACTAAGACTATATTCTGCGCCCTGCAGAATGTTGTTGCCTTGATCAAAACCTTTCAGTTAAATCTTGCTTTTAGAAACTATTGTTGCTAGAGTCTATTTTAATTGTTATATTCTCTTTACTAAAAAAAAGTTACACCATTTCTATGGACCACTTAAAATATCCTTTAAAAAAAACTGAACAGGTAAAACAGAGCAAAACAAACAAAATACCAAAAAGCCTTCTCCTTGCTACCAGTACTTAGTAACAGTAGAAAAGCAGTCAAAGGATTGTGCTATGACAAAGTTGAAGAATGAATGTATAGTCACAATTGAAACTATCTAAATACTGCTTGATTTTTGTACAGGCAGTGTAAAGATACTGATTATAGATTTACAACCACATAAGGGCAATCTGCCATTCATGATCTCAAGTTCTAAGAGCCTCCTATGGCTTGGTATATCTAACTTTAAGACAATGGTATCTAAAAGATTGAGGAAATTAATCTCTAAGAGGAGAGACACTTCAATTCAAAGAAATGACAATTAGAAGCTTTATTGTCTTCTGCTTTCTGACTTTGTTCAAGGTAAAATGGTAACTTCCCAAATGTAAATAAATAAATCTTCCTACATTATGTTCTGGTGGGTAACACACCTTAAGCCTTGAGCTTTCATTTGTTGTTAATTTATCCAGGTAAAGAAAAAAGGAAAATCCTCAAGACATGACTTTGGGTTGAAGATTGAAATATGGATGCAAAGAATAAAGTGCTAACGTTGTAATGTGGCCATTTTGTTGAACTTCAGTGCATTATGACATGTGAGGATAAGGGGAAGAAACAATTTTTGTTGTCTGAAATAAGCAATGGTACATTCACCTTATTCTGGATAGAAATGTAGTTCTTGTCACCATATGAGAATCATAGGATCAGAGAATCATAGAATCAACCAGGTTGGAAGAGATCTCCAAGCTCATCCAGTCCAACCTAGCACCCAGTTGTTTGTTTCCAGGTTGCATACAATGTTGAAATATTTTCAGATATTATTTAGAAGACACACAAAAAAAGAGAACAGATATTACAATTTATTTGTCCTTGACTGGCAAACTTCCAATATTATATTCACAGCTTCTAAGTAGCTCATAGGGTTCATGGAGTTACTTAGCAATTTCAGATGAACTAATTCCTGTGCAGTGCAGTTTCCCCCCTTATATTTCCTTTACTCACATTTTGCTTTCCTTCTTCTGTATTGTTATTCACCACTCTTAATCATTATTCAAATTTTTATGTGAATAGTTTGCTTTAAGGTCTGCCCATGTTTTGACAGCCATTTTTTCACTAGTTTTAAGAGAAATGTGACAGATAATTTGAGCAGGAAAACTGGAGCTTTGGTGTTGCAGAAAGAAATTGTGCTACACTAATCTTACACCTGCTGGGCACTTAAAAACTGTAGTTTTAATGAAACAGATCTCAGTAATGTTCTGTGGAAAAGAAAAGACAGGTCACAAACATGGATGTTTCTTGCATGAAGTACACTGACCTCTATCATAATTCAACAGAAATGTTTTCTGATGCCATTTTTTTTGTTGATGGAAAGAGACCCCTGTGGCAGGGGGTTGGAGCTGGATGATCCTTGAGGTCCATTCCAACCTAAACCATTCTATGATTCTATGATTCTATGATTCTATGACTATGGTGCTGCCAGCATTGCACCCTAGAGTAATGGCTTTGAACTACCAATGTGGTTAGATAATTGTTCTCCATTTATTTCCGTGTTACAGTGAGTTATATGCTTACTTGGAAGAGGTGTGCACAGCTTAGTTTAAGATTGGTACATGTGGAAATTGGCTTAAGGTTATGTGTGTGGTGCAGATAGGCTAACTTACATAAACAACCTGTAGGGTCAGCCTCCTGCAGCCAGCAGTCCCTGCCTCCTTGCAGCTGCATGTGTGTCCCAGGTTGAGGCTATAGGGTTAAAAAAGTTTTCTGGGGACTAGAAGATTGTTATTCAATCTCATATTTCTGCTATCTTGGTAAAAACTCACAACAAGGTCAGTTCGTTCTCCTTTCCTCCTCCTCCTGCCCTGGGTGTGTGGCAGGAGCCCGCTATCGGGAACATGTAAGCAGTAGGCCTCTTGGCTGGCTGGAGGCTGTGGGGGGTGGGGTGGGGAAGATTGGAGCACTGGAGAAGGTAGATTTAGTTTTTTTGGGGAATGGGGAAACTTCAAGGGAGTTTGCCATGGATGGGAAATCGCTTTGTAAGATCTATTGCTGTATCTCTCTCTCTAAATACAATTCTGTATTTTTTCTTTCCAATTTGATCTGAGAGTTCAATTTCTGTCACCTATCGTTAGTAAACCCATGACAATGTGGGTTTACCGCCTGGTTTCCTGCCTCTGAGATGGATCCAAGGACACTTTGCAGCACAAGCTGCTTATGTCTATCGATTTGTGTCCTCTGTTGGCAAGAAATTTGTCCACATGGTGCTGTGTCCCTGGAGCTGTTCAAGGCAGGATTGGACGTGGCACTTGGTGCCATGGTCTAGCCTTGAGCTCTGTGGTAATGGCTTGGACTTGATGATCTATGAGGTCTCTTCCAACCCTGGTGATACTGTGTGATACTGTGATACTGTGTTCAGAAGTGTGGCAGTCTTTTAAGACGTTACCAGATTTTTCTTCCTTGCTCATAGGTTTTTTATTGCAACTACTTGGTTAGAGGCTGGTTACATGGAAAACTGAGTTAACACAACAAAACAGACCATGTGAGCAAACCTAATCTACCTCAGCACAAAGCCAGTACATTTCTCATAATTATGAAGTTGTTATAGAGTTAACTATTTTTTTTAATGTTTTAGTGTATTGCTTGCTTTGGTACCAATCTTTTTTTACACATCAGCCTGATAGATTTGAGACAAAGGATAGGTAAATATGATGCTAAATTGTCTCCTAGAACCCCAAGTTTCAACTGTTATACTGACACAGTCTTGCAGCTCCTTATTCCAAAATAATTTTAGGCAGTCATGTTCTCTATTCTTCATTACACCAAACATAGCCATATCCTAAGGGAGTTTAAGACTATTGAAGTACATGTGAAATTGGTCAATGTAACAAGAGTTCTGTGTATATATGGCACAGGGAAAGTATAGATGTAATCAATACCACTTTTTAATTTGTCTTGCTTGTGAGAGAAGCATTTTTTTCACATGTAGCATTTTTTTTTACATGTAGTAATTTTCCACATGAGGAAAATTACTACATGATCAGGCTTTCAATCCTGGAAAAAAAGATGCAGTACTGTGACATTTTGCTTCCATTTCACATTAGCAAAAATACCCACAAACAAACAAACAAAAAACCCCTCCTATCTCCCCCCCAACCCAAGCAAACAAACAAACACAAACAAAGAAAACTGCCAACATTATTTTTGTATCAACTGTGACATTTTGTCACTTCATAAACAATTTTACCAAATGGACACTCTTGCTGTAAAATTTCCAGTTAAGGAATGATGTAATCCCTTAACTGAATCAAAATATTCTGCCTGACAAACTGCCACAGGCTGAGTATCATGGGTACAGAAGAGATGGGGAGAAAGGGGAGAAAGCTTGATACAAGCAAGTTCCAATCCAATCCATTTATTGCATTCCAAACATGGGTTTATACACTTCCTATCATAAGGCTACATAACAGGATTACAAATCATGTTAGACTCTAATTGGCTACATACACTTGCATCAGGACTATGTTAGGATTACACACCAATTACCATAGACATTCTTCACATTTTCTCAGCAACACCTACATTGTGTCTAAGCAGAGATAGGAGAAAACCACAGGCTCCAGCCTTACATTTGTTTACATTTGTTACACCATTCTCTAAGGTCATTCCAACCTTCCACTTTATCTCTATTCAGCACTTACTGAGCTCATGCACTCTCACCTGTCCATGGCTTATGTTCCAGTATTTCAATTTCCAATAGCTGTACCACAGTCAGACAATTCTATAAAATCACTGCATTTAATATTAATATATCCAACAACAAACTTTACTGGAATGATAACTCTGTTGCCCTTATCTGCCTGTCTTCTCTAAGGAGGATCTTGAACCTGCATTCCAGATGTATTGGCTGAATATACTAATGACCTATGGTTGTAAGATCAATAGTCAGTTTTTATTAGTCTGGAGGACAGATGAGTGTGCCTGGTCTCTCTGATGAAAAACCTAAACATGCTAACAGATATGAAGTCTTCAATTGCAACCTCAAGAAAAAAATATGATTTTAATTAATATTGCTACACAAGTTACAAGTTGCTTACAGCTCATAAAATATTTTGTTTGGCAAATTCTGAATTATTTTCACAGTCTCACAGTATCACCAAGGTTGGAAGAGACCTCACAGATCATCAAGTCCAACTCGTTACCACAGAGCTCAAGGCTAGACCATGACACCAAGTGCCACATCCAATCCTGCCTTGAACAGCTCCAGGGACGGTGACTCCACCACCTCCCTGGGCAGCCCATTCCAGTAGCCAATGACTCTCTCAGTGAAGAACTTTCTCCTCACCTCAAGCCTAAATTTCCCCTGGCGTAGCTTGAGGCTGTGTCCTCTTGTTCTGGTGCTGGCTGCCTGAGAGAAGAGAGCAACCTCCTCCTGGCTACAACCACCCCTCAGGTAGTTGTAGACAGCAATAAGGTCTCCCCTGAGCCTCCTCTTCTCCAGGCTAAACAATCCCAGCTCCCTCAGACTCTCCTCGTAGGGCCTGTGCTCAAGGCCTCTCATCAGCCTCGTTGCCCTTCTCTTTCCTTTGTTACTAAACAAAATAATATTGTTTGTAGGAAGATGAAAAAAGCTAACATTTTTTCCATGGTGGGTTGGGGTCTTTTAAAGTTTGTTGGATTTTTTGGTTGTTGGCTTGGTTTTGAGGGGTTTTTTGTTTGGTTTTGTGTAGGTTTTTTTGTTGTTTGTTTTGTTGGGTTGGTTGCTTGATTTTAATATGGGAGCATTTTTAGATTTCGTGAGCATTTCATTTATATGATTTAAAACATGGGAGACAGAAGGCACTGAAAACTGTTGGTTTGAGCTATGGAATTTTGGTGCCAATCTATTCTAGATCTTGTCCAAGATTTTTGTTCTCAATGTTATATTTGTAAGTGCTTTGCTTGCAGTTTTAGCAACATCTGACATAGCACACAAGATGTTGTATCTCATAGTTTTCTCTCATGTAACAGGAAGAGAAAGGATCAAAGAGAGGGTACTCATTATTAATGGATCAAATGGATTCTTTTCTCTTTAAGGACAGTTTTTTGATGTCAAAATACTTGTCTGCTACCAACTTGCACTGGACCTTTAAGTGCTGCACTATTTGTGGTTTATTTTCATGTAGATCAACAGAAGCAAAATGATATGCCACAGAGCATAGTAAAAAGTACCCCATGTCAAATATGTGTTGACATCTGCCTCAGTTGGCAGCATCTGCCAATTGTATAATCCCAAGATGGCTGCAGAACTTAATTGGTTTTCATATACTGACACTGACACTAGACAAGAGAATAAGAAACTTAACAATTCATAGAATTCGATGATAAAAAGGCATTTACCAGAAAGGTTTTTTAATTCATCACTTTAAAAGCACTCTGAATGTTTAAATATATACATCTATGTAAAGTATTAGTCACAGGGAATTCAGAAAGCTCAGAGATGTAAAAGGACATTCATCACTGTGGTGGTTTGGCCCTGGCTGGGGGACAGATGCCCACCAAAGCTACTCTATCACTCCTCTTGTTAGATGGACAGGGAGGAGTCAAGATAGAAGCAGTTTAATAAGATGAAAAGCCAAATAAAAGGCCACATGAAACCAAGAGCAAGAAAAATATGTTATTCTCTACTTCCTATCAGCAGATGATGTTCTGTCACTCCCAGGAGGTAGGGATCCAATATGCATAGTGGTTGCCCCAGAGGACAGATGCCATCTACAAATGTCCCCACACTTCCTTCCTTCACTTTGCTTACATATCTTGGCACTTAGTGCCATGGTCTAGTTGACTAGCTAGGGCTGGGTGCTAGGTTGGACTGGATGGTCTTGGAGGTCTCTTCCAACCTGCTTGATTCTATGATTCTATGATTCTGTGGTCAATTTGGGTCAGCTGGCCTAGATGTGTCTTCTCCCAAGATCTTGCCCACCACTCAGCATACTCTTAAGGTGGGATAATGTTGGAAAAGCACAGCCTTGGTAGACTTAGCAGTAGCCAAAACACTGTTGTGTTATCAACACCCAGCCACATCACTGAAGAAGACCACACAGAAAAATGCTCCAGAGAGAATTAACTCCAGCTCAGCCAAACCAAATACAATCACCCAATCATAAAGCGCATAAAGTTCAGAATATATGCATGCTTTTACACTTACACCTGAAATTCAGCTACATAGTGTCCGTTTGAATATGAGGTAGAACTTTACAACTGAAGTTTATAAACCAATGGAAAATTGTACACATCAAAGTAGAAAACCCACACAAGAGAAGTTATGATATTAAAATGGATTAAAGTGGAAAGGAAATGATATTGTGGAACAGATTGATACTAGCTCTCGTTCTCTTTACACAGCCAGGTCCCAGTCCTGCCCATCACCACAGCTTTCCCAATCAGCTGTGGGGCTTAAAGCTGGTCCAGGTTACCATTTCCAGCCAGACTCGACTCTTCCTTGGTGATGCATGGTGGGACCCATTAAGCTAAGGCACAGTGGATGTGTTGCCTCTGTTTATTTTTGGGTTAGGACTTCTGATATTTTGTCAACAACAAAGCTGCACTTCTGACAGTGCTCTTATTCTACTGGAGTAATTCTATGCTTATGTTGTAGGACTGTGTCACCTGTTTTAGGATGAGTCCTATAGCCAAACTACTAATGGCCAGTAGGGGAGTCAATCCCACTTGGTTGGTCTACAATCTTTGTCTTATTCGGGAGGCAACTCATTTACTAGGAATTTACAAGATCAAGTTACAACTTACAAGATCAGGAATTAGTATTTCCTAAAATCATCATCTCTTTTAAATTATCCCATAATTTCAGAAGCATCAACAAAATATCTGGGTCAATCCAGTGACATTCTTGGCATCTAGTAGAAGTTTTATATAGATTAGCAGATGATCTTTAAGGAAAAAAGTTAACAAGTCTCATTAGTACAGAAAAAGTATTCACAGAAAGTTGATATACATTAATATATGAAGTAGTTGTTATGGTTTAGCACAAGGGCCAGACCTACCTGCTCCCCCAACACAAAAGTGAGGGGAAGAGTAATACACAAAACTCAGGGTTGAGATAAAGAGACAAGGGTTTAATATAACATAAGATATCATGAACACTAGTTGATAATCTAGTTAATCTCATAACACAATGCATGATTACCTTACCTTAGCCTATTTGTAGAAGAAGCAGAGAGAAATACAGGGGGGAAAAGCAGCATAAAACAGAAAGCCAGATCCAGCAGCTGTCTGTCTCCCACATGCCTTACCACCATCCCTGCAGAAAAGAGCCAGCACCCATGGAGCCAGAATCCCGAAGCAGCAACCAGAACAGGAAGCCTCTCATGTTGCAATCTGAACTTCAAGCCCCATGATACTTTTGCTCCAGTTAACGCTTTTATTTTTGATGCTGGCATGACTGCAGCATGGTGTGAATAACAGCAACAGGTTCAATCTATGACAGCAATTGTATGTAAATAGTAATGATATTAGAATGAGGTTAAATTAAAGCAAAAAAATACAGTCATCCTCATCTGTGAGTAGGAAAGTAACAAAATGTCTAATCATCTCTTTTGCACATGGCTGAAGGAAACATTTGGGTATTTACTGCTTGTGTATATTAACTAGAAATAGAATCTTTCTGAAATGACATAAGGCTACATTCCTTTTTGTTGAGCTGGGAACAATTTGGTTGGAGGATATCATTAGAATAGAATAGAATAGAATAGAATAGAATAGAATAGAATAGAATAGAATAGAATA
>WAAF01014711.1:44652-66643 GCA_013400475.1 Tricholaema leucomelas
TCTATTCTATTCTATTCTATTCTATTCTATTCTATTCTATTCTATTCTATTACTGGTTTAGCCAGAAGTTCAGTAGTTTCATTTTTATCCCTTAAAACAAGCCCAATAACACAAGTAAAGCCTAAATCCCTAGACACAGCATGACAATTTTTAATGTCCATGTAAAAACAACATGATTTTTGGAAGTGATTTTTTTTAACATTCAATCAAAATGCAACTGGTTTTGTAGAAATCTTGTGTACAAAATCTCAGAGTTAGATAAAGGCACAGCTTGCTGATCTAGTCAACAAGCTTGAAAATAAAGACCAGCTGTGAAGGTTATATGTGCAGACACCTGTCCACTCTCACCTGGGACAGGCTGCTAATTTGTTTATCATAGGTCATCAAACCACCTTCAGGCAGCAATAGCTTTTTTTTTACCATTGAGGTTAGTCTGCAGGATAGGAGGAAGGGAGAATACCCTTACAGTGAAAATGTATTACTACCATCTCCAATCAAAGGCAGAAAACACAAATATTGTTATTTTAGGAACCTTGTGTGGCAGTTTTATGAGAATGAATTACTTATCTGCATTTATATGACCTAGATCACATTTGCATTTCAACACTAACCCAGTTTTTGCATTTCATCTCCCATAGTATGAACATTTCCAGCTGGGCTCTGTCAGACTCTGTTCCACCATAAATCATATCTGCTTTCTCATCCAAAGGTGCTAACTGATGAGGCAGAAATAACACAATCTCAGCTGGCTTTGTGGCCTACTTACAGCACAGCTACAGCAGGAATGCAGATTGCCTCTCTGTTCTTCTAGATAAAGCCATAAAAAAAGTTATATCCCTTTCAACTTACTGGTTTGGAATCCTTCCAGCTCCTGGGACTATTCTTCTCACTGAGTACAGGAAATAATGCTTACGCTGCAAACAGTCAACAAGGTCTTAGCAATACTGGAAACTAGTCCAATGTCACAGTCATGAAGGACAAGAACACAGACAAATAGTTTAATTCTCAACTGCTTGCTATTTGAGCTAATATTGGAAAGCAAACTAGCAGATTACATGGTTAAACTCTGTGGCTCGATACTATGATTTGAATGAAGTACAAGGTTGTAAGTTTAAGTAAATAACTATTAAAGATGGCAATTGGTTTTGGCCTACCACCACACTGACCCCCTCCTTGCTCCAACCTCCCATCAAGGAGTTGTACAAATAGGTGAGTTCTTCCCTCAGCTGCCTCCTCTGCGGACTGAACCACCCCAGCTCCCTCAGGCACTCCTGTAGGTCATGTGCTCCAGGCCCTGCAGAAGCTTTCTTGGCTTCTCTGAACATGCTCCAGAACCTCCATGTCCCTCTTGTAGGGAGTGGCCCAGAACTGAACCCAGCACTGAAGGTGTGGCCTCACCAGTGCCGAGTGGAATGCTAACCTCTCTGCTCCTACTGACCAGTGTCTCCGATACAAGCCAGGGTGCCGTTGGCTTTCTTGGCCACTTGGGCACACTGCTGACTTAGATTTCATCGACTGTCAACCAATACCCTCAGGTCCCTCTCTGAGTCACAGCTTTGCAAGCACACATCCCCAAGTCTGCAGCTTACCATGGGGTTGTTGAGACCTAGGTGGATAAGAGAGGACCCAGGAAGATTCAAGAAATTTCCTTGCTTACGTTTGTAAAATATTTAAGCTACAACACTACTCTCACAGGAGAAACTGAGCATTATAATGAGAGTCCTCAAAAAAGGAATTCTGTCAAAGGCAATGGCAGACATTTGCAAAGAGAAAAATGGAGAAATGTAGAAAATAATAGACCAACCCCCACATGGCCATAGCCTCCCTTCAGGGAGTTGTAGACAGCAATGAGGTCCCCACTGAGCTTCCTCTTCTCTAGGCTAAACACTCCCAGCTCCCTCAGCCTCTCCTCATAGGGTTTGCGTTCCAGGCCCCTCACCAGCCTTGTTGTCCTTCTCTGGACACATTCCAGCACCTCAACATCTCTCTTGAACTGAGGAGCCCAGAACTGGACACAGTACTCAAGGTGTGGCCTGACCAGTGCTGAGTACAGGGCCAGAATAACCTCCCTCGTCCTACTGGCCACACTGTTCCTGATACAGGCCAGGATGCCATTGGCTCTCTTGGCCACCTGGGCACACTGCTGGCTCATCTTCAGCCTGCTATCCACCAGTACCCCCAGGTCCCTTTCTGCCTGGCTGCTCTCCAGCCCCTCTGTCCCCAGCCAGTAGTGCTGCTTGGGGTTGTTGTGGTCAAAGTGCAGAATCCTGCACTTGGCCTTGTTCAGTTTCATCCCATTGGCCTCTGCCCACCCATCCAGCCTGTCTAGGTCCCTCTGCAGGGCTCTCCTACCTTCCAACAGATCAACACTTGCTCCTAGCATGGTGTCATCCACAAACTTACTGATGCTGGACTCAATCCCCTCGTTCAGATAAAGATGTTGAACAGGACCAGGCCCAGCACTGATCCTTGGGGAACACCACTAGTGACTGGCTGCCAACTTGATGTGGCACCATTCACCACAACTCTTTGACTTTACAGACCTACTGTAAAATCTGAGAAGATGCTAATCTGCAAACCAAGGGTGCAACTACAGGAGTAGTTTGTCTGTTATGCCTAGAACAAGAAGCCATGTTAAGATAACTAGTGCCCTCTTTTCCCGTTAGTGAAACGATCCAACTCCTGAATAAAATTAATAAAATAAAATAACATGAAATAAAATACTCCCACACAGCCCAAATGGTGTCATTTAGTCTTGTTATTTGGCCAAAGTGACTTTGGTCCAGTTCCCAGCAAACAGAGGAAATTGTGAGCTTTCAGTAATATGACACTAGAGAAAATCTATTTCAAGGTGAAAAACTCCTCCAGGTGGATTGCTCTCTTTCATGTTCATTTGTGGTGTGCAGGTGCTTGACAGTAAATGAGCACAGTTGTGGCAGGACTACTTCTCTTTGAAACGTGTCACAAGGCATTACTGATGGAAAACATAAAAAGCAGAGATCACTTCTGAGCTGCAGTATAGTACTCAGCTTACAGTAGCTGTTTCTGTCTCTCAAGCTTGAAAACAGAATATTCTTTTGATTTCTTCTTCTGCATGCTGTTATAACAATTTTAAACTTATTTCACCACAAAACTAGAGAATGAGTACTTAACAAATAAAACAACCAATGATTATTTTCTGACAATGTTAGCAAAAATTTAATTGTGACAAAACTCTGTCAGAATTTGCCCACCTGTTTTATTCCAACAAGGAAGTCTATTACATGGTTTTTTTTTTCTTTGTTACATGGATTACTGGAGATAAAGTATTTGAAATTAGTACTTGGACTCTCAGCAAAATATTGTGAGAACATGCATGAAACTACTTGCAATGTCATTCCTCTGCTGCCTTATGTGATAGTTTGGGTGTTCCCTGCCCCCCCCCACTTTAGAAATCACCCAGACTAGACTCAGCCAGCTCTGGAAATTGAATGAAGATTATATTTACAGCTAGCACAATTTACAAGCAGATATTTACAGTATATACAGAAATATACAAGGTAAAAAAGGTAATACAGAAACACAACTCCCCTCCCAGAAACCTGAGTCCCCAGGAGGGGACTGATGGAGAGATGACAATTTAATTCTGCCAAAGTTTTATCACTGTTATGCTAGAGTTGAACAATCAAAGAAATAAATGCATACAAAATCTAAGGAAAAAATTACTGATGTTTATCAGAACTGCAAAGGTATTGAACACAATCACAGAATCACAGGATCAATCAAGTTTGAAAAGACCTCTAGGATCATTGAGTCCAACCTATCACCTAACCCTTCTAATTATCTAAACCATGGCATTGAGTGCCTCATCCAGGCTCCTCCTAAATATCTCCAGGGATGGTGACTCCACCACCTCCCTGGGCAGCCCATTTCAATGGGCAATCACTCTTTCCATGAAGAATTTCTTCCTAAGTCTTGATTTTTCCTGTTTCTTCATACAAATATAAGATTTTAAGAAAAAAAAAAAAAAAAAGAAGTGTTATTACATTGCATTGAGGTAGCTTAAGCTAAAAACGCAACTCCTTCAGAAGAAGTAAGTAGAAATACCAAAATGCTGGAAACTAAAGAAGCTCATGGTTAGCTACTTAGCATTCAAACAGAGTACAATGAAAATATAAAACTGGAGACATGTGGCTGTTCTGTGCTGCTATTGGTGAAAACTGGCTTCTCTAGAGAACAAGTTGCTGTGACTGATAGCGACTTGCACATTACAGTTGATTACATTCTCTATTAATAAATAACATCTCTACTGAGAAGCTGTTATAATCTTACAAGAATCAGAAATAGAGCTCCAAAAGCCTATTGTAAATGTCTTCAAATCCTATGGTGCAATGAAAGTCTGTTCTTTTGAAAATTCTTGAACAGAAGATGCTAAGGAGGATTTTGAGTCTCTTAGGAAAGAGCCAAGTCAGTGGAGAATATAGGATCTAATTGAGTTTCACAAATGTTTTGTTCATTAATTAAAAATATTAAAAATGTATTAATTATCTAAAATATTGGTTGCTTTCTATCTGGCTTTTGTTTTTTCAATTCAGGCTGATACAACAAAATTACTGAAGGAAGATGTAATCAACATGGCTGCATGGAGCTTAATAAACCTCTGGTTTACCTTTTCAGTATGGAAAAACTTGAAAAGAAAGTGATTGTTTTATGTGAGTAAATCAGTGCAGCTACAATACACATTCATTTCACTTTGAGGCTAACTTTTGGGCTGTTGACAACAGTGAGATGTGTTAAGTACTAAGCACTCCACAAAATGTGCCCATTTGAGTGACAGAATAACAAGAAACCTCAAAAACAGAGATTGAGATACCATGTCTGAAGCAGTGTTATATGACTGTATAGGGCTGGGTGATAGGTTAGGCTGGGTGATAGGTTGGATGATCTTGGAGGTCTCTTCCAACCTGCTTGATTCTATGATTCTTTATTTTATCATTAAAACTGGCTAAGCCTCTTATGTAGGTGTCACTTTTGTTACACAGCTGTCTCGGTAATCACTTGGTCTACTGTCAGGAGGCATATGAGGATTTTATTATTCGTTAGGCATAATAATAGTATAGACAGATTGGTTAGATTTCACTTAAGTGTCTTGCACAAGATTATTCATTTTGTTGCTGTCTACAACTACCTGAAGGGAGGTTGTAGCCAGGTGGGGGTTGGTCTCTTCTCCCAGACAACCAGCAACCAAGCAAGGGACACAGTCTCAAGTAGTGCCAGGGGAAGTATAGGCTGGATGTTAGGAGGAAGTTCTTGCCAGAGAGAGTGATTGGCATTGGAATGGGCTGCCCAGGGAGGTGGTGGAGTCACCATCCCTGGAGGTGTTCAAGCAAAGACTGGATGAGGCACTTAGTGCCATGGTCTAGTTGAGTGGCTAGGACTGGGTGCTAGGTTGGACTGGATGATCTTGGAGGTCTCTTCCAACCTGGTTGATTCTATTCTATTCTAAATGAAAGAGTGGTTATCTGTAAACAGATTCTGGGATTAAACTGCTTTTGACAGAAGCCCTGTGATGAGGATGAAAGCCCTGAATACATTTCAGTGAGTTGTGCAGGTGTTAATTTTTGGTATGCTATGTTTTGGTTTTGTTACTAGTTCCTTGGAGTAGAGCGATGATTACTTTGAAACCCCTGGAGAGAACCAGATGACAGAGTTTCAGAAAAGCTAAGAACCTTTCTAAACAAACACATTTCCTGCAGAGAGAATCGGAGCTGTTGATCTTCTCAGCAAAAACACTACCTAAGTGTAGCCACAGTTAATTACATACTGTTGACAAGAGACACCTAAAACACCGTGCGTTTTATCTTTGTGCAAGAGCATACAAATTACAAGTTTTGACAAGTATCTATTTGTTGTTTCCAAAATTTGCATTGAATGTGACAAGGGTACTTTAAGCTATTATGCCTCAGTGTTATTTGTCCTTTACTTTTGAAGTTAATTCTAGTTCAGTTAAACATGCCCAGATCTGCAGCTTGTGTGATATCAACAGAGGTTTTAACATTAACACAGTGGTTGTGCTTGAAGCTATTAAACACTTGATTAATGCTTTTACAAACCATCAGAATAATAGAAAAGGAAGACTTTTGTTTCATGTTATAAATCCACTCCTTTCTATGCCATCCAGAGATGTCATCCAGAGGTACTTCGACAGGCTTGAAACGTGAGCATGTGCAAACCACATGAAGTTTCACAAGGCCAAGTACAAGGTCCTGCACATGGGTATGGGGAATCCCAAGAACGGCAGCAGTGCAAGGAAGGTGATTCTTCCCCTCCACTCTTGTGAGACCATATCTTGAGTACTGTGTTCAGCTCTGGAGCCCATAACATAAGAAAGGTATAGACCTGCTGGAATGAGTCCTGAGTAGGACCACAAAGATAATCAGAGGGCTGGAGCACATCCGAGTTAGTGTTGTTTCAGCTGGAGAAGAGACAGCTCCAGGGAGACCTTATAGCAGCCTTTCAGTACATAATGGGAGCCTATAAGAAAGCTGGGAAGGGAGTTCTTATAAAGGCATGTGTCTTTAAACTGAAAAACAGATTTTTTACTGTGACGGTGGTAAGGTAGTGGACCAGGCTGCCCAGAATGGTTGTGGATGCTCCATCCCTGGAATTGTTCAAGGTCAGGTCAGATGAGACTTTGAGAAACCTGTTCCAGTGAAAATTTCCCCCTTCCCCCCCCCACCCTATTGCAGGGAAGTTGGACTAGATCATCTACAAGGCCATTCCAACTCAAACCATTCTATGTGGCTATCCATTAGTTCTGCATTTCTGTAAGAACAGACTGATAAGCTTTTCACCTTTCTTGTTGTGAATGCATTTTCTGTTTCATATTCTCATGTACCACTTCCACAACCATTTCTCCTAATGGGATTCTGTATTGTGGTGCCTGTTTTGAACAGCAGCTCCTCTGAAGTACTAAAGTCTTGCCTTATTTTGTAAGGAACATCAAAATGGATACATTGACCTGACTTACTAAACATACAGTGATTTTTAAGACTGTGAAATCATTGTAAAGAAAAATAAAACCAGCTCCCCCGTGAATATGTGTGATGGTTTGGGTGTTCCCTGCCCCTCCACACTTTGGAAATCACCCAGACTAGACTCAGCTGGCTCTGGAAATTGAATGAAGCTTATATTTACACTTTAGCACAATATACAAGCAGATATTTACAGTATATACAGTTATAGACAGAAATAGACAAGGTAAAAGGTAGTACAGAAGCACAACAGCCCTCCCGGAAACCTGAGTCCCCAGGAGGGGCTCTCAACCACCCCTCACCTTCCCCCTACCCCTCTCAACCTTACCCCAGTCCCAAAGAAGAATGGAGGTTCGGCCAAGGGGGTTAGGAAGCAGAATGGATTAGACAAAAAAGAAATGGCGGAGAGGGGTGAGGTTAGAGATGCAGCTCAGCCACTTCCCCAGCAGAAGCCAGGCTCCCTTATCTATATTTGGATTTGTGTTTTTATACATCTCAGCAAGCCTATGAGGGAAGTAGACATCACCATTGTTTTCCTTTCACCACCTGTAATCTAATTCTTCTCACCAAAACATTCTGGCTAGCTTCAAACTAGCACAATATGAAAAAGAATACAAACAAATATATACAGTAAAAATATTCAGATGATTCCAGCACAGTAAGTCATCAAGCAATAACTTATGCACAGGTATAGAAGTTAGAGCAAAAGAGATCTTCCTTTCTGCTGCTATTTACAGCCTGAGCAATTACCTCTGAAATGTAGACATGCTGTCCAAAATGTCTGTAGATTGTATTTCTACATTCCTGTCTTGCACCCAAATTTTTGTCGTTGCTTTCACTACTTCTCCATGTTATGTAAAACTAGACAACAGATTCTGCCAGGATGAAAAAAATAAAGCCAAACAGAAAGAAAGCCCAGACATTAGAGAATGAAAGGTTGTGATTAAAACACAGGCTGTCTGGTTACTTAAAAATCTTGAACACGATGGATTTTGTTTTCAGTTGTGCAGTCATTGCAACTATGTAGCAGCAACTTAAACTGTGTGTAAACAATAGTACTTACCAGAGTTTGACCTTGACACTGAGACAGTTTCAATGAAAAAGGCTCTTCTCTGTGAAGCATTTCCCTTGAGGTTTCAAGCAACTTTGGTAGAAAGCACCAGATGATTCTTTTTTATGCCCTTCTAACAAAATCATACTTAATTGGGAATACAATAGAATAGAATCAACAAGGTTGGAAGAGACCTCCAAGATCATCCACTCCAACCTAGCACCCAGCCCTAGTCACTCAATTAGATCATGGCACTAAGTGCCTCATCCAGGCTTTTCTTGAACACCTCCAGGGACGGCGACTCCACCACCTCCCTGGGCAGCCCATTCCAATGCCAATCACTCTCTCTGCCAACAACTTCCTCCTAACATCCAGCCTATACTTCCCCCGGCACAACTTGAGACTGTGTCCCCTTGTTCTGTTGCTGGTTGTCTGGGAGAAGAGACCAACCCCCACCTGGCTACAGCCTCCCTTCAGGTAGTTGTTGACAGCAATGAGGTCCCCCCTGAGCTTCCTCTTCTCCAGGCTAAACAACCCCAGCTCCCTCAGCCTCTCCTCCTAGAGTTTGTGTTCCAGGCCCTTCACCAGCCTTGTTGCCCTTCTCTGGACACATTCCAGCACCTCAACATCTCTCTTGGATTGAGGAGTATCGCCCCACTTTTAATTGGTACATACAAACCTGCACTATTAAAAGCAAATTCAGCTTCCTCAAGCATTAGCCTTCAACACTTCAACTTTTATTGTAAAAAGATATTTAAAATGTTACATTTTTTTTTGCAGGTGTTTTTAGTTCATGCTTTGACTGAGACCACAGTCAAATACAATCCTGTCTCAGTATTTTAGGCAGAGATCAAAACCAAAAATGCTAAAAAAAATCACGTTATTGTTGTACTGTTCCTAGTAAAGATGATTTTGGAATTTTGTTCGATGTAGTATGTCAATAGTAGCACTTCCAAGTGCCTATGAGTAGTCATTCTACAGAGGCAACTGTATTGCTCATACAGCCCCTGAGTGTGACAGAGGTTGTGCTCTCTGTTCCTCGCCTTAGCTGTTTTCCCATCTGCTTTTCTTTCTCTCCTAATCATACAACTGTATTTCGGAAAGACAAAAGCAGGCAAGACAAAAGGAGGCACCAAAGATCTTTCTGGTATCCATGCTGCAGTGACTATCAGTGTAAGTTACCCTACATTGACAGTTTGCTAAGTATCTCCATTCTTCTGCTTTCAGACAGGATCCAGTGAAAAGAGAATAAGCAGCAGGTTTTTAAGCCAATATTTTAAAACTCTTACCTTGTTTTCAGTTGCCCAACATTTGTTTCCAAGGAAACAAAAGGAGAAGCTGGAACCAGTAGAGAAGCAGTGATACAAGCAAATGCACTGACTTTCAGTTGCTGGCTTCTTTCCTGTTTTTCTGGCTCCTGGAGTCACAGATAATAAGGTCCTCAACAGATTAGAAAAACACAAAAAAAACTAATACAGTTTCAGTCAGTACCTACACACATCTATACAAAAGGGATTGGGCAACATAGTTGGTTTTCAACATGGAGGGTTTTGATTGGCCACAGACTAAGGAATAGAATTTGACATAAGAGAACATATGGGCCCAAGAGATAATATTGTGGTGTGTAAATCAGAGTAAATTACAGCAAAACAGTATTAAAGGCTTTCCCATGAACTACAGAAGAGAAATAGAAACAGAACTGCAGATTTAATTATTTATTACTTTTCACATGCTGTTTACTTTCCACATATGTCCAGGCTAATAAGGAGGGTGTTGTCTCATTTCCTCACCTTTGGTGGACTCAGTGTCAAAGATAAAGTGTAGGAATTTATGACAACTCGACCAAATGAGAGTTTGTTGTATTTTTAAATGAAATAGAAGCTTACGGATTATGTTGTTGACTGTGCTGCACAGTGAGTACAGCACAGAAAGGTCAGCAGTTACTCCTACAGCATTGCTTCCCTGCTCATAAAATGCCTATTTGACAGTGCTTTGTTTTATTCTGTGATCAAGGATAATTAGTTCTATATATAATATCTACTTGTTATTCCTAGCACTGATTTTGGTTAAGGAAATTTATCTTACATTATATATTACACTGCACAGTTGTAAAAAGTTCAAAAAAAAGCTAAAACATAGTAGGTAATGATTACAAATTGATCAGTTTGGGAGAGTTCATGGTAGTCAGTGTAGAGATATATGAGACCTAAATACATATATGAATATAAATGAATATATCACTAGGATCCTTACAATGTAATTAAGCAGAAGAGAATTATGGGCAGAGGCCAATGGGATGAGATTGAACAAGGCCATGTGCAAGGTTCTGCACTTTGGCCACAACAACCTCAAGCAGCACTACTGGCTGGGGACAGAGGGACTGGACAGAAGCCAGGAAGAAAGGGACCTGGGGGTACTGGTGGATAGTAGGCTGAAGATGAGCGAGCAGTGTGCCCAGGTGGCCAAGAGAGCCAATGGCATCCTGGCCTGGATCAGGAACAATGTGGCCAGTAGGACGAGGGAGGTTATTCTTCCCCTGTACTCAACACTGGTCAGGCCACACCTTGAGGACTGTGTCCAGTTCTGGGCTCCTCAGTTCAAGGGAGATGTTGAGGTGCTGGAATGTGTCCAGAGAAGGACAACAAAGCTGGTGAGGGGCCTGGAACACAAACCCTAAGAGGAGAGGCTGAGGGAGCTGGGGTTGTTTAGCCTGGAGAAGAGGAGGCTCAGGGCAGACCTCATTGCTGTCTACAACCACCTGAAAGGAGGCTGTAGCCAGGAGGGGTTGTTCTCTTCTGCCAGGCGACCNATTTGCTCTAAGTCTGGACTTCAGATTTTGATCTTTGGTGATTGCTATTGTGTCAGATTTGTTTCTGGTTGCTAAAGACTGAAATCTGGCTGACAGGAGAAAATTAAAAAGTGGAACTAGTCTTACATACAAAATCAAATGCAGAACAATGTGATCTCAACAGCATTATACTACCTAATGCGTGTCAATCTCTGTGTTAAAGTAGATATCAGAAACAGGTACCCAAGCAGTGAAAGTACTTAAAAACATAATCAGAACCCCCATAAATCCTTATCAGACCTCTTCTGCAGCATGAAAATTCCTGGAGCTTCATGAAGACCCCAGTCATGTTGCCACAGAATGGCTGCTTTCACAAATATCCTTTATAAGGATTGATTTACAAGTAGCTAATAAGCATCATTCACACAATCAGGTTTCTAATTTACAAGTGCCACCCTCTGTAATTTCCATGTATGTTTATGCTAATTAATGTACTTCTCCCACCTATGTTATGCTCTAAGTATTCTTAAAAAATCATTGTTTTTAAGGTCTTACAGAATCACAGAATCACCCAGGTTGGAAGAGACCTCCAAGATCATCCAGTACAACCTAGCACCCAGCCCTATCCAGTCAACTAGACCATGGCACTCAGTGCCTCATCCAGGCTTTTCTTGAACACCCCCAGGGACGGTGACTCCACCACCTACCTGGGCAGCCCATTCCAATGGCAAATCAGTCTCTCTAGGAAGAACTTCCTCCTAACATCCAGCCCCTTCTCAATTGTCTGCACATTTGGTAAAGGTATGGTTACATCACAGTGACTGGTTTGTAATGGATTATGAAACTTCATCAGTTCATCCAGATCAAAGAGTTTTTCAGAATTAGTGTTATTATGTGCCATATTACTTCATGTCATGTCCAAAAGACATTGATTCTTCTCTGGAAGAAGGCACTAGGGAAAATATCTAGATGAGTTTCTGTGTCTTCCTCCTGACCTGGGAGGATTCTGTGGAGGAAGGTAAAAGGCAAATTGCAACTCGAGATGGTGGAAATTTATAGAATCATAGAATGGTTTAGGTTGGAAGGGACCTCAAGGATCATCCAGCTCCAACCCCCTGCCACAGGCAGGGACACCTCCCACTAGAGCAGCTTGCTCAAGGCCTCATCCGGCCTGGCCTTAAACGCCTCCAGGGAGGAAGCATCCACAGCCTCCCTGGGCAACCTGCTCCAGTGTCTCACCACCCTCACTGTAAAGAACTTCCTCCTAACATCCAGTCTAAATCTCCCCTCTGCCAGCTTAAACCCATTCCCCCTCGTCCTGACATTACCAGACCTTGTCAATAGTCCCTCCCCAGCCTTCCTGTAGGCTCCCTTCAGATACTGGAAAGCCACTCTAAGGTCTCCTCGAAGCCTTCTCTTCTCCAGGCTGAAGAGCCCCAACTCTCTCAGCCTGTCCTCATAGCAGAGCTGCTGCAGCCCTCTGAGCATCTTCGTGGCTCTCCTCTGGACCCGCTCCAGCAGTTCCATGTCCTTCTTGTGCTGGGGGCTCCAGAACTGCACACAGTACTCCAGGTGGGGTCTGACGAGAGCAGAGTAAAGGGGGAGAATCCCCTCCCTTGCCCTGCTGGCCACACTGCTCTTGATGCAGCCCAGCACTCGGTTGGCTGTCTGGGCTGCATGTGCACACTGCTGGCTCATGTTGAGCTTCTCGTCGACCCAGACCCCCAGGTCCTTTTACTCAGGGCTGCTCTCCAGCCATTCATCACCCAATGGTGAATGCTGAATGGCTGGAGCTTAGATGGTTACAAACACAGGCAGCACTTTTTGTTTATTTTCTTCAAACTAAATAACTGGTTTACATCTTTGTTGACAAAGTTCAAGAAATTTAGGTTTCACTGGAAAGCTAAGAATCTTTAGAAATTCTCTGGTGTCCATCAGACTACATTAAGTTCTGGAAATGTATTTGATTTATGGGCCCAGATGCTGCTAGTAGGGACCTGTAGGGTGGCCTTTGTGAAGAGTGACTGAGGCTGCCCCACGCTGGACACAGATTGTGCTAGTTTGAATCTAGCTAGAATGTTTTGGTGAGAAGAATTAGGTTACAGGCTGTGAAAGGAAAACAATGGTGAGGTCTGCTTCACTCACAGGCTTGCTGAGATGTATAAAAACAAAAAGCAAAGCATAGATAACACACTTTGCACTTCTGCTGCTGGCAAGCTTGGAGCTGCATCTCTCTTCTAACCTCACCCTCCATTTCTTTGACTAATCCACTTTGCTTCCTAACCCCCTAGCTGAACCTCCATTCTTCCTTGGGACTGAGGTAAGGTTGAGAAGGGTAGGAGGAAGGTGAAGAGGCGGTTGAGAGCAACTCCTGGGGACTCAGGTTTCTGGGAGGGATGTTGCATTTCTGTATTACCTTTTACCTTGTCTATTTCTGCCTATAACTGTATATACTGTAAATATCTGCTGTATATTGTGCCAGCTGTAAATAACAAGCTTCTTGCCTTTATTTTGTATGTTAGATTAAACACTATAACATATTTGATGAAGCTATCTCAAAGTTATGTTTCTTATGTCCTAAGTTCTCTCAGGTGAAAGCAAGTGTCTCAAAACTTCAGTATTCATACATTTTAAACAAAGCTGTTTTGACACAATTGCTGTCATTTTTTTTCTACTTCAGTAAATATATTTCATTTATGTGTAAAACGATGGGAGAAGTATACACTGTGAAAGGTAAGAGACCTTCAGGCATCCCCAAAGCTAAATTCATTGCAAAGCAGTCAGATCCAGAAATGTGCAATGATTCATTTTATAGTCCTCTTGCTAAAAATCAGGCTTGACTTCTTTTTCCCCTCATATACCTCCAAACTTTATTGATTGAAATAAATTCACGTTGCAGCTCTGTGCCTCTTTTGCTTTGCATTGTGTTCTTTGAAGGAACCAACAAGGAGACGTGCACTGGACCTTGTACTAACTAATAAAGAGGGACTGGTTGAGGACATTAAGGTCAGGAACAGCCTTGGGGACAGTGATCATGACATAGTGGAGTTTAGTACTATACAGGGTAGAAGCAGACCAACAAGTAGAATTACAAGCCTGGACTTCTGCAGAGTTAACTTTGTGCTCTTCAGAGACATGCTTGCAGAAATCCCATGGGCTAAGGCTCTGAAGGGTAAAGGAGCCCAAGAGAGTTGGTTAATTTTTAAAGACCACTTCATCTAAGCCCAAGCCAGGTGTGTGCCCCTGAGTAAAAAGTCGGGTAGATGTGCTAGGAGACCTGCATGGCTGAGCAAGGAGCTCCTGAAGGAAATCTCAGGGAAGAAAGAAACTTAACAATTCATGGAAGAAGGGATTTGTCACTTGGGAGAACTATAGAGAAGTAGTCAGGGCTTGTAGGAAGGCAACAAGGAAGGCCAAAGCCTTATTGGAACTGAAACTGGCAAAGGAAGTAAAAGAGAGTAATGATGGAGCAGCTCCTTCTGGAGGGCATCTCAAGACTTTTGGAAGAGAAGAAGGTTATCAGGAGTAGTCAGCATTGATTTATCAAGAGGGAATCATGCTTGACTAACCTGATAGCATTCTATGATGCCATAACTGAATGGGTAGATTCAGGGATACCAGTGGATGTAGTCTACCTTGATCTTAGCAAGGCCTTTGACATCGTCTCCCATGACATCCTAGTAAGCAAGCTCAGGAAGTGTGGATTAGGAACTGGTTACAAGACAGAGTTCAAAGTTATCATGCCTGAAATTTGATGGCAGGAATCTTTTTTGTTTTCCCAGAATACAAAGTACATTTTCTCCACTGCCTGAAATCTAGCACTCTAGAGAGAAAATTGTATGTGTAGAGGTTTCTTTAGACATTTATGCTGAACCAGGCAGATGCACAGTGCTGTGAAGTTCATCAAGGTGAGGCTGAACAGGACTCTGGGCAACCTGATCTAGTTGCGCATGTCCTTGCTTACTGCAGAGAGGGATTGGACTAGATGACCTTCAGAGATCACTTCCAATCCAAACCATTCTATGATTCTATGACTGGAAAAACCTCCCAAAAATATCTGAACTGAAAAGCTCTCTGAATTGCCTGGGCTGGGAACAAAGCCTGATATGTCCTTGGACTGGAAATGCAGCCTATCATCTAATGCAGGCACACCTGGGGACATCCGTGTTAGGACATTTAAGAGCCTGCTCCCCTCAAAGACAATACACCAAGGGCAGCCATGATAGCTTATCGCTGTCCAGAGCCCTATCCAACAATATGTAAGAAGGAAGCAGGGCAGGACTGAGCCAGTCCAGCGACTACTCAGCAAGACCATAGTGACAGAATAGTTACAAGGTTCAGGCAAGATTTTATACACATGGAATGGAACCAGGATCAACCAGATTCCTGACCAGAACTAGGTATGATGCTGTAACATCCCTGGAGGTGTTCAAAAAAAGACTGGATGAGGCACTTAGTGCCATGGTCTAGTTGACTGGATAGGGCTGGGTGATAGGTTGGACTGGATGATCTTCGACGTCTCTTCCAACCTGGTTGATTCTATTCTATTCTAAGGGTATTAGAACAGCATGAACCTAGCTCAGATTGAGATTAAGCACAACTGACCTGATTTAAAAGCTGTTCCAGATCAAAATAAGTGAGTCTGATTGAGGCTCCTTATTAAAGTTCTTCAAGGGTAATCTCTATTCACATGTCTTCCAGCTCTTGCTTTAAAATAGCTTTTATCAGATGGTTGCATTTGGGATTAAATTCTATTCCATACAACTGGGCTACCCTTTCCCTCATTCCTGCTGTTAAATCCACATACAATCAGGAATATAGGAGCAAGGGAGAGTGGGTTCACAAAATTCTAAATCTCACCTGGGTGTTGAGGAATGCAATGATTTGATAATGGTTTAAATATATTTATGAGTTTGATATTAAAATATACTAAGCTTCCATCCAAATTAGATGGAAAAATCTAATTTTCTCTCCAAGCCAGACATAAAATACAGAGAGGGAAGAGTCACTAAGACACACATGAATCTATAACATTTCTTATTGCCTAGGATTGGGGCTTCTATTCTTTTACCACAGACAAGCCTAGGCATTTATCTGAGCTGACATGGATTTTCTTTCTGAGACAAGTGATTGTATTTTAAATGATGTTATGCCTTACTTTGTCTGTATCTCACCAGAAACACATTCATGAAGCAAAAAGGCAAAAAAAAACATGTGGTATATTTTCCTATTTATCTTTAAGTATTTGCCTGAAAATCATTAAAATGCTATATATAATGAGAGATAAAAGGAATTGCTCTGAATTTTAGCTGAACTGCATCTCCCTTTCAGTTTTCTACACATTTGTGAACTCTCTGCTTTTGATTTGGGTTAATGCAATGTGACAAGATTGCCAAGAGCCATGCCAAGATAAGATAGCAGTTTCAAATAATAAAGTCTTTTGCAAAACAGATTCAAAAATACATGCAAAGGTTCAGACAAAATGCACCACCTTGTACTGCTTGTAATCAAACTGCAGTGAGCACAAGTGGCCTTATGTTCCCATATGACAGACTGCCATACTCCTTATAACATCTCGTTGTGCATCTACATGTAAGGCAGAAATGCATTATTTCCCAGGCATTAGTAAGTAGAAGAATTTAACTTCAAGATTTTGATCTTCAACATGTTCATAATTTATGAACTTCATTTTTTTAACCCAACAATTGGTGTGGGTCCTGTCTGTGGACCTGACCATCCTCTATGGTCACAGATGGCCTTGACAGCAGCATTTGTGTGGAACAACAATATGTAGTAGTTGAAGACAGTACTGCAGGTGCCCAGCACAGACAAAGGATCTTTTTTCTTTTCAAGATAATGGGCTCAGTGATACTTATTTGTAGTTGTAAGACAAAGATTATGGCTCACCTATGTTGGATATAGTAATATCAGAATAGAATAGAATAGAATAGAATAGAATAGAATAGAATAGAATAGAATCAACTAGGTTGGAAGAGACCTCCAAGATCATCCAGTACAACCTAGCACACAGCCCTAGCCACTCAACTAGACCATGGCACCAAGTGTCTCATCCAGCTTTTTCCTGAACACCTCCAGGGACGGTGACTCCACCACCTCCCTGGGCAGCCCATTCCAATGCCAATCACTCTCTCTGCCAACAACTTCCTCCTAACATCCAGCCTGCACTTCCCCCGATGCAACTTGTGACTGTGTCCCCTTGTTCTGTTGCTGGTTGTCTGGGAGAAGAGACCAACCCCCACCTGGCTACAACCTCCCTTCAGGTGGTTGTAGACAGCAGTGAGGTCCCCCCTGAGCCTCCTCTTCTCCAGGCTAAACAACCCCAGCTCCCTCAGCCTCTCATCCTAGGGTTTGTGTTCCAGGCCCCTCACCAGCTTTGTTGTCCTTCTCTGGACACCTTCCAGCACCTCAACATCTCTCTTGAATTGAGAAGCCCAGAATTGGACACAGTACTCAAGGTGTGGCCTGCCCAGTGTTGAGTACAGGGGCAGAATATTGAAGGCAGTGATTTTATAGAATTGTCTGAATACTATACAGTGGAAAACAAGCCATGGACAAGCGAGAGTGCACGAGTTCTGAAGTACTGATAGAGGGTTGGAATGACCCTAGAGAATGGTGTAACAAATGCAAGCAAGTGTAAGGCTGGAGTCTGTGGTTCTCACCTATCTCTGCTGACTTAGAATTGCCAGACACAACATATGTGTTGCTGAGAGAATATGAAGAATGTCTATGCCAATTAGTGTGTAATCCTAACACAGTCCTAACGCAGGTGTATGTAACCAATCAGAGTCTAACATGATTTTGTAATCCTGTTATGTAGCCTTCTGATAGAAAGTATATAAGTCCATGCTTGGGGTGCAATAAATGGATTCCTGATTTGGAACTTGCTTGTATCAAGCTTTTTCCCCATCTCTTCTGATACTATGGTATCTCAGCCTGTGGCACACCTAATGCTTTTGCCTCGTGGTCCTCGAACACAGTAGAAACTGGAAGGAACATATAATGTTCCTATTATCCTATGACACTGAAGTTCTTTATTCAGAGACATTTCAAGAATTCTATCTGATCAATACATCACAAGAATGTTTAATAACCTCTTCCTTTAGTTCTATCTAACAGAATTTGTGTTTGAATAAGTACTTCTCCCTGAAACATATGATGTAGTCTTAGGTTTTCATGTATTTTATTACATTTCAATATCAAATTTACATGACTGTGTCCATAAGACAAAAAGTCCTCCAAGTTCCCTGCATGATGACAACACTATTGATATCTCTGTTGATGGTGCTGTATTTTGTCTCAAAACTCACTGGCATCAGGTAGGAAAATTCCATTCTCACCTGAAAAAAAAAAAAACAAACCTTACTGATAAAACATTTAATAGTGTGAATTATTAAGTTTAAAATTGCCCTGGTTTGAATTAGAACAGGACTAACACTGTTAGAAATCTGTCAAGAGTTAGGACAGGGGCAAACAAAAAAAACTGGTGGACGCTCTGTATTAACCCCTCTCCCTTTCCAGGGGAAAAGAAAGGGAATAAAGGAGAGAGAGACTTGTGCTCTGGAAAACAAAACTACTTTAATGAAAATAATAACAATGGCATTAAATACATGCAAATACGTACAAAATCAATATTTCTGGTGATTTGAGTGTTACCTGCCAGTCCCCCCCTCCCCCCATACTTAAGAAAATCACCCAGACTTGACTCAGCCAGCCAGAAGTCAAGGAATGAAGCTATATTTACAGCTTAGCACAATATACAGGCATATATATATACAAATGTATACAGCTATATACAACTTAAAAATAACATGAAAACTTCTATGCTCAGAGATGAAGAATTGGTGTGCTTATTCAGGTAACAAGAACCAGTGGGAAAAAGAAAATGCAAAAGAGAATTTCATGTTGCTTTCCCTACCCCAAATAGCAAAGTGGGAAAGAGCAAAATAGATGATGCAAAAACATTTCTAGATGCAAGCTCATTATTAATTATCATTTCAAAAGCTTCCTATAAAGAGTTAAAACTCTTTATAGGAACTCTAATTCCATTTAATGATGGAATATTAACATTGCATAGATGCAGGCACCTCAGAATATGTGCCTTAAGAAACATTGCTAAAATAAATTAAACCTTAATTGATTATTAAGACGCTTCAATCTGAATGTAGGTAGATACCCCAACCTGAATGTAGGACTGTCAATAACAGTGAGAACAGGAGGCTTGAGGAAAGAAGTGTTAATGATTCAGCAGGAAATGACACACGGAGAGTCTGCTATGAACGCTTTAACTGAAATTTTGAATCAGATGGACCTAGCACTTTAAAATTTAATCCTTACTGCTACATATTGCAACAGTGGTGATTTAGATGGATTTGTTACTTAAGCATTGTATGAATCTACTTTATCTTGAAAGTGGAAATAATTGACTCATCTGTCAGGAAAATCTATTTAAAACCAGACTGTGACATTTAGCTGGTCTTTGAGCAGCAAGTGGAAACATACTCTGTTGATGTGAGACCATAGCTCAGTTGTGCACCTGTAAATTCTCTGTAATTGGGGCCATAGTCATAGAATCATAGAATCATAGAATGGTTTAGGTTGGAAGGGACCTCAAGGATCATCCAGCTCCAACCCCCTGCCACAGGCAGGGACACCTCCCACTACAGCAGGCTGCTCAAGGCCTCATCCAGCCTGGCTTTAAACGCCTCCAGGGAGGAAGCATCCACAACCTCCCTGGGCAACCTGTTCCAGTGTCTCACCACCCTCACTGTAAAGAACTTCCTCCTAACATCCAGTCTAAATCTCCCCTCTTCCAGCTTAAACCCATTCCCCCTCGTCCTAACATTACTAGACCGTGTAAACAGTCCCTCCCCAGCTTTCCTGTAGGCTCCCTTCAGATACTGGAAGGCCA
Source organism: Tricholaema leucomelas (assembly GCA_013400475.1). Classification (NCBI taxonomy): domain Eukaryota; kingdom Metazoa; phylum Chordata; class Aves; order Piciformes; family Lybiidae; genus Tricholaema lacrymosa; species Tricholaema leucomelas. The sequence goes on from WAAF01014711.1 coordinate 64,434, forward strand.
CTCTAAGGTCTCCTCGAAGCCTTCTCTTCTCCAGGCTGAAGAGCCCCAACTCTCTCAGCCTGTCCTCATAGCAGAGCTGCTGCAGCCCTCTAATCATCTTCGTGGCTCTCCTCTGGACCCACTCCAGCAGTTCCAAATCCTTCTTGTGTTGGGGGCTCCAGAACTGCACACAGTACTCCAGGTGGGTTCTGAGGAGAGCAGAGTAAAGGGGGAGAATCCCCTCCCTTGCCCTGCTGGCCACACTTCTCTTGATGCAGCCCAGCACAGGGTTGCTGTCTGGGCTGCCTGTGCACGCTGCCGGCTCATGTTGAGCTTTTCGTCGACCCAGACCCCCAGGTCCATATATCAGTTGTTTTGAAATTGCTACATTATTAATCCGAAGCAGCAACTGGGTGGGTCAAAAAGCTTTACTACCATATTCCCAATGGATTTTTTTCAGAAGAAACCAGGATATACTTACAACCCTGCAAGTTTCTAGTTTAGTCTTCTCTTTCAGTCCAATTGCTTTCCAAGGGTCACTTGGCATGTTGGACAATCCCAATCAGAAAGGGATGTAACCATTTAGCACTGCATTAACATATTGCAAGACTCCCACTTGGGCAAGGAGTCAACTGAAATGCAGAAAGTGTTGTTTGACAAAAGGAGTACTAATTAAAATACAAAGCAGAAAGCATACCAATACCATACTGTATAAATACTTATAGAATAGAGTCATAGAATCAACCAGGTTGGAAGAGCCCTCCAAGATCATCCAGTCCAACCTAGCACCCAGCCCTAGCCACTCAACTAGACCATGGCACTAAGTGCCTCATCCAGGCTTTTCCTGAACACCCCCAGGGACGGTGACTCCACCACCTCCCTGGGCAGCCCATTCCAATGGCAAATCACTGTCTTTGGGAAAACTTCCTCCTAGTTACATCTCAGACTGAATGCATTATTTTTGGTCCTGAGTCTAATCCTTTTTCTCGAACACATCACTATCTTTGAGTGGGAAATATCCTACAGGGTGGAATGCAGTGTTTAGGACATGGGAGAAGATGGGGGAGAGTTGAGAGCCATGTTCTTTAAGAAATTTATTATATGGCCTTAGATAACTGCTTGGAAGTAAATTCTTACAAAATACTTGGATACCACAAGTCTCTTATAGGTGAGACTCGGAATACACAGCACATCTGTGCTAGTTTGAAGCTAGCTAGAATGTTTTATCTCTGAAGCATCTGAAAGCAGGTGTCCCACACAGAGCTCTCTATTGGCTATTGGTGAAATGAGAATGATGTCTTACAGAACCAGGTGAAGCAAGGTAAGGCCTCTCAGCTTTGGCTCCTCACAAGCTCCACTGTTATCAGTGTCCTCCTGTATATAGAATGTGGGTGACATTCAAGCAACGCTGAAATCCATCAGAAAAGAAACCATCAATTCTGTTCCATTACACCAGTTTTTCAGCTAGGAGTGAGGAATATCAGTCTAGACACCAACACAGCTGACCTAGATAGAACAAACCAAATATGTACTTCAATGCAGTTTTGTTTTAGAAGTTTGAAGTGTGAAAAATTTAAAGGAACAAACTAAAATTACATTTAAGGGAATGAAGCCAGCACATGTACTCAGATCATTCAGAAGCTAAGTATAGGTGATTATTTTGCTTTAGTAATAAAAAGACAAGATCCTTGTGCCATGGTCTAGTTGACTGGCTAGGGCTGGGTGCTAGGTTGGACTGGATGATCTTGGAGGTCTCTTCCAACCTGGTTGATTCTGTTCTATTCCATTCCTTTTTCAGCAGGGAAAAAAGGATTGTATATGACTGTTGGTACTTATGACACTTAGATATATGTATCAAAAACATGTTAAGTAAAGGATTTTGAGTTCTTTTGTGGTCTTTGTACAATAAAGTACCTGCATCATGTACACTTACAATATCAGTAACATCCTGACTCAGTCACTGATATATTATGCCTTTCCTTGCATTATTTCTCCAGCAGATTGCATTGCTGACAGCTGCATTCAAATGGCTTATGGCATTCAGTATTAGCTGCCATTTTTCCCACCAAGAGAAGGGAATATCTATTTTTGTCTTGATTCCCTACTTTCATCTGGAGTGAATCAAGCTCTCCATTTCAGTAAGATTACAGACTTCTAATCAAAAGTCAGGAGTCTCAGACGAAGAAGCCATCAGCAATATACAGTAGGACGAGGGAGGTTATTCTTCCCCT